>JASDQU010737372.1:149146-171514 GCA_032191745.1 Picea mariana | reverse complement strand
ATAATAAAGTGAAGTGATGAGTGTATTATAATTCAAAGTGAATACAAAATAAATTATTTCAATAATAATTTTAATGGATAAATTAGAAGTGGACCCAACCCTAAAATAAGGAAAGAGGGGCCAAGTGACCTAGAAGATGTTTTTAAGGAAGCTACTTGGAGAGTATAAATAAGAGGCAAGGCTCTCTCATTTGAATCACACTTGAGAATATTGAATATCTATAGGTTTCTGAGGTTTAAAAATGATATATAAGCCAAAATTCTGAGGAAAGTGAAGAAAAGAAGGCCGAAATGCAAGGAAGGATAAATTCTTTTGATGGTACTTTCTAAGGTATGTTATTTTTCAGGTCATATCACCATTTTTGCTATAAATTTTTTTCTATAATGATTCAGATCCTGAAATTTTTATGAAAGTGAGAAAACATATCCAAGTATCTGTGGTTAAAAATTAAGCTTGTGGGTCGTTGTATTTTTGGAGTTACACTCTGTGGAAAATAGGGTTTGTGGCCAGTCCTAAAACTAGTCAAAATCAGGTGTTTCGGGTAAAAATGTCATAACTTCTTCATAACAGATCCAAATTCCATGAGACCAAATGTGTTGGTTAGGGTACATTCTTTAGTATTCTGTATAATAGTTTCAGATAATTTCATCAAATATTTGGTGCGGGACCCACTCTACAAGGTCGCTCTCTAGAATAAGCCAGAATTCAACAAGGTTTGTCATTTTTTCTATAACTCCTTTTCTGAGAGGTTCCAAGTAGTGCCACTTGGAGGAATTGCATAAAACAAACTGAATAACATTTTGTATTAGTTTCAGAGCTTTATACATTGCAAGCTCAAAGTTATGATTACTTCAAGTTAGGGTTGTTGTCTAATCCAAAACTAGGCATGTGAGACTAAAGAAAAGTTTGATGAAAATGCTAGTATCTTGTTTTTAAAGTTAAGCAAGGTTTGCAGGAATGTGATCATATACATCAGGTCTATTACAGAGCTACAAAGCATATTTGTATGATAAAATTGATTAGGGCTTTTGGTTGTGGCACATGTTGAGTACATGGTTGAGACAATTAGTTGATGAGTTGACACATACATGAAGTGTATAGTTGATGATGTTGGTAAATATTGATGATTCATAGTTTATGAGTAGTTGAAACATGATTGGAACATACTTGGTACATGGGTGGATGCACTTGGTTATGGTACAGGTTGATTACAGGTTGGCGCATGGTTGATGCACTTGTTTATGGTACATGTTGATTACAGGTTGGTGCATGGTTGATGCAATTGTTTATGGTACAGGTTGATTATAGGTTGGTGCATGGTTGATGCACTTTTTTATGGTACAGTTTGATTACAGGTTGAGGTACAGGTTGATGCATGGTTCAGACTTATTGGTACATGTTTATAACAGTATATCTCATAGTGATAGTGTGACAATGGTTCCATCATTCTACTTCTACTTCAGGGTGGAAGGACGGGGCAAGGACAGGTGGTTGTAGCCACCTTTTGGTTGTAGCTGGAGAAAATTGGGGGTTGTAGCCTCCTTCTGGCTGTAGCCATAGATTTGGGGAGTTGGAGCTTCCCTCAGGTTGTAGCCTGAGAAACTAGGAGGTTGGAGCCTCCTTCCAGTTGCAGATGAAAACAAAGGAAGTTGGTGCTTCCAATGAATGTAATTCTTCAAGACATATAAGAAAAATAATTCCATGGTTTTCTCTCGATTTGGGTTTCCACGTAAAACAATGGTGTACTGTGCATGTGTGTGATTGTTTATTTATTACTGCTCATTATTAGATAATAATTCTACATTGATATAACATTTGAACAAAAAGGATTGTAATTACGTTATTACTGATTCAACCCCCCTCTTAGTAATCCAACAGGAGGAAGGGTGCATTTATTGAGGGGATACCTTAGTGAGAAACTAAGGGTGCAATTCCATTATTTTGGTTCTTTCTAGAGGAGGGGCACACTAAGGAGAGGTGAACCAATGAGGAGGGCATACTTGTGTAGAGGGTGCTAATTCCAAGGCAAGAGGGTAAGGGTTTCACAAAGGATAAAGTGGGCAAATTCAAAGGCAAAGCATCTCCAAGGAAAAGGAAAAGGCACAAAGGAAGAGGACCAAAGGCTAACTAAGCAAGAGGAGCACACCAAGGAAAAGGGTGCTTTGCTTCAAAGGATAGCAGTGACATATTCATGGGAATCCAAGGATTACAAGAAGGGATTCTATTGTACGAGGTTCACCTATAAATGTTTTTCGTGTTATACATTTTTCTTTGAGGCCTTCTATATACATCTACTCCAAATTGGTTTTTCCCGTTGGAGGTTTTTTCAGGGTCATGTTGACCAAAAACACATGTGTCAATTTCATGCATGCTTAGAATTGTTAGATCAACAATTAGAGTTGTAAATATTGAGAGGAGTGTTATGTGTTTTGAGTTATATTGTATGTGATAATCATTGGTACAAAAAACACTTGCAAGGGAACCTCAAAAGGACACTTAACCACAAAAATTATCAGCAGAAAGTAACCAAAATGTTTGTTGTCCTAAAACAAAAACAAAGACTTGTTTGATAGTTGAAACTTAGATCCAACTTGAGGTCAAAGGAAAACCTTGTTGGTAGCCTATTAGGAACTTATAAAATTTTCATGGTATTAGAGCCCTTGGTGGAAAAGACTTTTTGATTTCTAGTGCATTCAATGGATAGTTTTGTGACAACTTAGTGGTAGAGTTTTGGAAAGCTTGTTGACCGAGTTTGTGGAGAGCTTGTGGGTATATTTTTTGGTAGTTGCAGAACTGGTTTTTGACACTTTTGGATAGCCTCTTATCACACATGAATGGACAGGAGTGAGTTTGATTTAGACAACCTCTTATCACACCTATTTTTTCAAGAGTGAGGTTGGAGTTATACTGCCTCTTTTCACATCTATGTTGACAGGAGTGAGGTAATGATCTTGTGCAGTTTTAGCATCAATGTGAGATTTAGTAGAGAACCATGTTGATGTACCATATGTGGCCAGAAGATAGGCTATACGGAGCTAGCAACTGATCCCCTTGGAATACCAGGATCACTTTCTCCTCAGAGGACCTTTAAATATGGGATATAACTCATGCTCTCGTTGTTCTTTCTCCTAACACTACTATTGTGTTGGTGGCAGAGTTCAGGAAGAGGAACATCAAGGAAAAATGAATATTTGTGATGGGATGAGAGACCACGTCATTACACATTTGACTAGTAAATAATATGCATTTGAGATGTGGGAGTCTGTATGCAAGATGTACCAGAGTCCAAACCAGAACCAGAAGATGGTTCAATAGGACAAGCTCAAGAGAATTCAGATGCTCTATTCTGAGTCAGTTACATCATTCCTTGGAAGATTCAATCAGATAAGAGATGATCTTGCAACCGTCAAATATATAGTGGACACAAAATTTATGGTTAGGACAACCTTAAACAACTTTACCAAACCACGGGGTACATTTGTTCGAGGCATTGTTTTCTGATAGGTTATGCCTACTTGGGAGAGACTTTGGGATGATTTCATACAATAGGAGATGAGAATCGCCTTAGATTCCTCAAGACAGAAGAGGATTACTCAGGGTGATGGGGACCTGGATTTGTTGACTAAGGGTAAGAAGAAGACTAACATAAGTGCTAGACAAGGTCCCAAGGGAGGGGCCAAACCACAACAGAGTGGCGGTGGGAAAGAGAGAGACATGAGAACAATGAGATGATTTTCTTATCGAGAGACAGGTCACTATGCAGGACAGTGTCCCAAAAATAAGAAGAAGAAGAAGAAGAAACATGATGATACTGCAGCAACAACATAGGAGATTAATTTTGACACCCAATTTGCGATAGAGTTTGCATTCATCAGTTCTCTATTAGATATTACACAATCTAGCTTCAAGTGGGGAGATAGAGTTGAGGAGGACCTATTGACTCATTGTAGTCATTCAGAGGGAGCTCAGACTCAGCTTTTGAGGACACCATATTCAGGGGTGACTGGTCCATCTGGGACAACTTCAGTTTCAGAGTTGTCAAGACAGAGGGTTGGTGCAGGGGATTCAGAGCATCATATATTGATGAGGAGAATAAGTAGGGCACCACAGAGGCTTGAGCCTCACTTGGCTATGGAGATGATCATATCAAGTTTTGGATCCACTTCAAGTGGAAGTCACTTGGTGAGAATTCAAGTTGAGGATATTAGTGAGATTTCAATATCTCGATACTCTTGGTGAGATATGAAGAGGGGGAGAGTCTTGGTGAGATTCCAAGAGAGTGACTCTTAGTGAGATGCCAAGAGTAGTGACCATTGGTGAGATTCCAAGACGTATAAATCCTTGTTGGGAGACTAAGGTTAATATCTTTGGTATGATACCAAGATATATGTGATCTTGGATAGGTGGAGATGCACTTCCATCTATAGATCATACAGGTTGAGCAGATCTGTGTCGGAGACCACTTTTGATGATCAGGGTACAACCATACTCACCGAGTATTTTCCAGTAGGAAACCATATCCACTATAGGGATGAGATTGGTGGTGAAGGGAACTTTCCTTGGTAAGAGGGAGTGTTGAGATTTGGGTACTTTGGAAAGTGGTGCCCTTTAGTTTGTGAGTCTCTAAACACAAAGGGGGGGACTATTACCCTCATTACTTTACTTTATGATTCTAATTTCACTTTGACTTAGGATATTTAAGTCAAAAGTGAAATATGTCACTTAAGTCGTTAAAGTGAAATTTAATTCATTTGTGGGTGAGATAAAGGACATGAGGAAAACTAATGAGAGTGGGTTTCCTAAGTGATATTTTAGGATTAAATCTCACCCATTTATTAGACATGGCTATATTGGATTTTGGCAAAAGAGAGGATAAAGGAGGGAATATGGAAAATATGAGATTCATTCTTCACTTGAGAGGAGAGGAGAAGGAGGAGAGCACTTGGGAGCATTTATTTAGGATATGAGGGTGAAAAAGGTATAAGTCTATGGTGGGTTTAGGGTGGAAGGAGCAAAGGATGAGTGGAGGTGCTTTCATGCAGGGATAATTTTAAGGATGGAAATTTATCTCAAAATGTAGAAACCTTGGTGAATCTTAGTGGTCTTTAATATGCAAACTATAAAATGTTGGCGATATTTTTGTAAAAATATTCAAATTTATAAGGATTTTATATAGCTTCTATAAAATTTGGGCTATTTTTAAGGTAAGATATTTTATTCTATAGAATTTGGGCTAATAAATTTTAGAGAAGCGAAACGTTTTTTTGAAAAAAACATGGAAAATTATCCCATGAGAAAAATTTATCCCCTAAAATCATCCCTACTTTCATGCTATTGGAGGCATTCACTTGATGGAGGGCACATTTCAAGATTTAGGGCACACTTGGAGGAGGAGAGGTGTACATATTCATGGAGAGAGCAACTTATCTATGAGAGGATTCATGGAGGAGGAATGGATCATTTCTTGAGGGGATACCGTAGTGAGAAACTAAGGGCACACTTCCATTGTTTTGGTTCTTTCTAGAGGAGGGGCACACTAAGGAGAGGTGCACACCAAGCCAAGGAGGAGGGTGCACTTGTGTATAGGGTGATAATTCCAAGCAAAGATGGAAATGGTTTCATGAAGGATCAAATGGGAAAAGGAAAAGGAAAATAATTTCAAAGGAAAAGGTAAATGCACAAGGGAGGAGGACCAAAGGCTAGCTAAGAAAGAGGGGTGCACCAAGGAAAGGGGAACCTTGCTTCAAAAGGCTAGAAGGGACATCTTCAAGGGACTCCAAGGATTCCGAGAAGGGTTTCTATTGTACTAGGTTCACTTGTAAATGTTTTTTGTGTCATACTTTTTTCTTTGAGGCCTTCTATATACATCTACTCCAAATTGGTTTTCCCCATGGGGGGTTTTCTAGGGTCATGTTGACCAGAAAAATATGTGTCAATTTCACACATGCTTAGAATTTTTAGATCATTATTTAGAGTTGTAAATATTGAGAGGAGTGTTATTTTTTTTGAGTTATAATGTATGTGCTAATCATTGGTATGAAAAACACTTGGAAGGGCACCTCAAAAGAACACTTAACCACAAAAATTATCAGTAGAAAGTAACCAAACAATTTGTTGTCCTAAAAGGAAGCAAACTATTCACTCTTATGTTCACTTGGAGAGGAAGAATAGAGCTATGGATATGCAGTTGGAATAATTGGATGAGGGTTTCAACGACGCCTTATTCCATGGAGGGATATAGGAGGCTTTGGCCTCCATTTTTTTGTGGTGTTGATGCTTTCTTGGAGGAGGGTGAAATTATAGTAGGGAGGATTTGCACTTGTCACATTTCATTGAGGATCATTTTATTGGAGAGGTAGCACACTTTTCCAAAGTTTTCTGCAAGGGTTTCTTCACCAGAGATTCAAGGAGCAAGGGCACAATCTTTTAGTGAGATTGGGAAACAAAAGAGAAGGGAACACCATGCTTGGGAGCATCTTCCTTCTTGGAATTGTATAGAAAATTGAGAGGGAATTCCATTGTATCAAGTTTATTTGTTTCATGTACTTTTTGTATCTCACATTATTTACATCACATATATAGACTTATATTCCAAACTAGTTTTCCCGGGGGGGGGGTTGTCCAAGGTCATGTTGACCAAAAACCTTTGTGTCCATTTTCATGCATGCTAGAGTTTAGAACAAAATTATTTCAGCTGTAAAGATATTGAGGTGTGTCACATATTTAAGGAATGCATGTACTAACCTATTGGCTACTAAAACTACATGCTAGAGCACCTTAAAATCTTATGTAATCGTAACAAAATGGTAACAATTAAGTTACTAAATAGTTTGTTGTTATAAAACAACAACAAAGACTTGTTTGACAGATGAAAATTAGGGCCAACTTGAGGTCAAAGACAAACCTAGTTGGCAGCTTGTTAGGACCTCAGAAAATATTCATTTGCAACATTGTAATGGGTCTTGTAGCCAATGTTGAGTGAGAGGCACTATTTTTCTTAAGGCATGTCCTGACAATCATTGTAAATTGTCCATGAGTGTTGTATAAACTCCCAAAAAGTATGGTATTGATTTGAAATTGTGATCATGTATGGTTAGCTACTTATTTTCATTGATGCAAGTGTCGGAATTGACATCCTCATTCTGAAGTAGAAAGGTGAAGGAGAAGAAGGGTGCAATGTTTCAGAGACATTTGTTTTGCAGATCAAGGAATCAAATACATATTTTCATTGTTGAAAGTGTCGAGATTGACATCCTCATTTCGAAGTACAAAGGTGAAGGAGAAGGAGGGTGCATCCCATCAAAGACATTTGTTATGCAGATCGAGTAGTGGGGAAGTGCATCGTGGAGTGTAAGACTCTTCCTAGAAGTTGGTTGTGGAGATTCAAGTCACAATTTCTCTCTATAGTTTTGGAGGACCAAAAGTGATTTTTGTGGGGAGGTGTGATCCAAGAGGATCACCACACAAGGAATCATTACTTTTCACACCATGGAGAATATCATTAAATACTAATTCATGGTAGGTAGAAAATAATAATTAATACTCATGAATGATTTATTTAAAATGTAAAAATGATTAATAATTTAAGTGAGTGAGAAACTCATGTATTATTCATGCAAACTAGAAAAATGATTAATGCTTAAAGTGAGTTTGATAATCTCACATATTATTCATTTAATTGTAAAAATGGGAAATTAGTGTGAGAATCCAAATCACAAATTAGTTTTCTAATTTTAAGGGGAAATTAGTTTCCTAGTCTGAAGGAGGAAGTTAAGGGTCTCATGAGTTGGTTGAGATGCTTTCTCATTTTTGTCCTTGAGTTTTTATTAGATCCTAAATTTTTGGATCTTGTCTCCTTGAGTTATGAAGTTAAGGAAAAATGTATAAATGCCTTATGAAAACTCTAGGTGGAATATTTGGACGAATCCTTTATGGATCATCCCTGGGTGGAGAGAGAGCTCAAATGTAGCCCTTCTGGTGTCTGAAGAAATTCCACTTATGAGAGAGCCTTAAGGTTGCTTTGAGTTTCAGCTCTGTAAGGAGCGTGTGCCACATTTTGTGAGAATATATCAGCCCCTTTCAAAGGAAGTATAATACAACAATTCGTATTCCAAGCAGATCCAAAAACGTAGACAGGATGTCCTGGTGAACTCCGTTAAAAATTTGGTGATCTCTTGTCCAACGTTTTCTTATGCATGTTTTATTTCTATAATTATGATTATTAATGCATTAAGTAATGTATATATGATAATAACAACATATTCACCAAGTTAATATTCAATTTGGATTCAAGTATTCATGAGCACATCTTTTCACCTTTGATGCAATCAAGTTAAATAGATCCGTAATTGTAAATTTGACCTTCATTAAGTGGCCTAGAACGAAATTAAATTTGGTATTAGTGTCACCCCATTTTCAGATCAGGAAGATGATTAAGGAGAGAAAGAAATATGTGATGGAGGGGGTGGCTTGGAGAACAAGTAGAAAGCGACGAAGAAATGTGACTCATGGGGATATCTATATGCTAGATCCTCCATATTGGTGACGCTTGTTGGAGAATGTGGCGGTATAACTGATTGTGTACTTGTGGCATGCATGAACTTCCAAAATGGGATTACTTTCCCTTTCAATAAACTGAATCACTAGGAAACTCCTCCAAATCCTACGTTGATTGTTAGACAAGATTCAAACCTTGTACTTATGCCAAAGTATCTGCCTAATTTGGAAGTATGGAAAATATGCACAAGTTGTGAATCTATCGAGTCCACCTACGTGACTGATGTGAATCATGCGTTGTCCAAAAGGTAAATTATTCCTACTATGAGATGTGATACATGTTTTACAACCTACACTATACCCATTCTACCCATATTCAAAACATAGACCAGGAGTTAAACGATGAATGACCCTTGCAGGCCATAGTACACCTTCAACCTGATGTCATTAATCAGTCCCTTGAGTGGTTGTCCTTGTAGGATTTCCATCTTGGTAGAAATTGCTTCACAGATGTAGACTAGCTAGAAAGGACCCAACTAGTGCATGCATAGCTTACCAGGATGGTGTAAATATTTGTTGTAATATAATAATACTAAAGAGTCGTTTTGGAGAATTTTCTAGCATATGTTATGGTCATGCCATGCCTTCTAACTTTCCTTTTTGACCACTTGACTGAAATCAACCATCATTCAATATTATTCTAGTTCTATTAGCTCATCAGACCACGGGGAATTTCACAACTAAAACCCGATCCAATGCATTACTTTTTGTATCCTTGTGCATCTGCAAGTGGAAACTACATAGAGCTTATTCTTCCACTTATCCATGACATCCTTAGAATCTGTGTCATAAGACTCAACAATTCTTCAGCTTAACTTGCCATCTATAGTGGGGTTGATGTAGTCCTCCTGTTACCCATGATTTTTGTCATCATGATGGTGTATTGATGATGGTGTACTCAGGCTCCTCATAAGAACTTTCTCCTGAGAAAATTGACATTCATCTCTTCCAAGAAAACATACTTTTGAAGAGAGTTCGCAGGTTGCTAATATACCAGGGTGCGAGAATGACCCATTCTCGCAGGCTGCCTTAAGCTAGGGTGCGAACTTCTCGCACTGTGCTACATAGCTAGGGTGCGAACTTTTCGCACTGTGCTACATAGCTAGGGTGCGAACTTCTCGCACTGTGCTACATAGATAGGGTGCAAAATTCTCGCACTGTGCTACATAGCTAGGGTGAGAACTTCTCGCACTGTGCTACATAGCTAGGGTGCGAACTTGCTCTAAAGATTGGAAAAAGATGAATTATCGATGGTTCTAGAAGGGAATCTTCTAGAAGAATGGGTTGGCATTCGAATGGTTATCCTTGTACTGGATTTCCTGATATTGTGGGATCATTCTTATCCAAGTAACCATCTCATTCTCTCCTATATATTNTTCCTTGATCATACACATAAGTTGACAGTTGAATATATTTTTCTATCATCACTTTGGTTGGTTTGTGTTGTCTTGGTCTTGACCTCACGAGAGCACCAGAGCGAAGCGGGAGCAACAGAGACCCTAGGAAGCGATACTAAGGTATGTTACTTGTTCCTCCTACTAGCTAATTCAATGGTCAAAACTTAGGGAAAGAGTCATGACCTGTCCCGTTTTGTTCTAGATCCAGGTGGATCTAGGGAGATCTGTTAGTGTCCGCACCTACCGATTAGTCCGATAGAAAAATTGGTGACTCCACTGGGGAGATAACCCATTTTCTTTGTGGTTTTTGGTATTTTTCCTTGGCCATTTTCTCTTGCCTTACTTTTCTGCATTCATATCAATCTCTGAGTCTTCAGGATACCCTGATAGACCCTCTGGGTCCAAAGGCCTCTTTAAATTTTGTGTCTTTTTCCAAAAAATTGATTAGTTTCAGACATTCTCGCACTGCACTCCACAGTGGCATGTGAGAATATACTGAGTTTTCACCCTGCTTTTATGTTCAGTGTGAGGTTCTCACACTCTGCTCAAAGCTCACCTGCGAGAATCACCTATTCTCACACTGTGTAACACTCTCAGCCTACGAACCCAGTTTTTCAAAATTTTTTCATTAAGACTTTGGCATGATCAACTGCTCAGATCAGTATAGGTGCCTAATAAGAGCTTCTTAGACTATTGGTTGATGTTTTCTTGTCTTCATTCTTGTGCATGAATAATCTTAGGATTTCAAAGGCTCTTCCTGTCATTTTTTCTTGACTTTAGTTTCTTGGATTTTCTCGGCAAAGATATACTCTCTGATTTCGGAATCTGAGTGTGCTTGTTTGGTTAAGGACTAGTGATCGGTTGAAAGTTGAGCTTCTTTGTATTTATCATTTTCTTATTCTTGGAAAGATCACTTTTCTTATGTAATTGAAAAGACTAGTTTGGTTTGCTTGTTATTTTTGTTTCCATTGAAAGAGTGGTTTGGGATTTTTATCTATTGGTTTTTGATTTTCTGCACTCTCACCATCATGGTGTGGGTCCTTTTTGAAAAGTGAACAAAGTTTTTCTTTCAAAAAAATTTTCATTTTTGAAAACATTGAAAATCAATTGTTGAAATTATTGAAAAAGAAACAATAGAGAATTGTTATTTTTGTGTGATTTGTTGCAATTGCATTTTAAAGGAAATTGTGTCTTGTAGTTCAAGTTTGATCCGGAAAACTTCTCTTTCCCTCTCGTACATAGGATTTATTGAACAAAAATTGATATATTTCATTCTCATCCATGCATCGTTGGGTCAGAGTCTTATACAACATCAATTTCATCTCCGTTTCCTTTGAGTAACAACAACTCTTAATAACACTGCACAATTGTAAAATTTAACTAGTAACTCTTTTCTAGGGCTCTATTACACCAACATTTAGCTAGGCTAGCGCTTTGGAATAGGAAGAGAGATACACTCTCCAAAGCACAAAACACACAATAGCATATTGTGTTAAGGAGTGTTAAATTCCATTTGCAACATCTTGTCCTNCGTATTACGGGGATCACTTGGAGGTATACCCACAATGATGAGTGGAAGCCTTTTGAGTTGATTTTGGGCTAGATACCCTGCCCTTGCATGTGGATCAGACTGTCGACTGCCCCCCCAGGCTTTATTGTTGTCAGTGGTAACCTTAGTGGCCTATCTTTCTAGGTTCTTACACGAGGTGACTGCGAAGGGGAAAGTCTTCATAGTATCTGGAATCGATGTTGACCAAACTCACTCGGGCTCCTTGGAGGGTATACCCACGATTATGTGTGGGAGCTTTCACCAGGGTCTAAGTCCGTTAAGCAGGTCGTCAGCGTAACTTTTCTACCCTAGCCCAACCCCTTCTCGTCTCATTGTTGTGACATTGGATTTCATCACCAACTAGTGACTTCGAAATTAGGAGGTATTGTTTGTTTGGTGTTTCTTGCTAGATTTTGTTACTAGTCTGTGCTGTTTGTTTACCAAAGTTGACCATATGATTTTCTTTGTAATTTTATCGCTCGTTTACAATAGCTCCTCCACGTCGTTCATGTAGAATGCAGGGTTTATCTCCAGAGCATCTTGAAGGTTCTCAATCCTTGCCTACAAGTACACCTGAGGGCTCTCCTCATCAAAGTGAAGTCCCAGTCGTCACCACACCACAACTGGAACGAACTGACTCTCTAGAGCATTTCCGAATTACTAATACTCGAGAGAAATTTCAACTTCACCCTGATTCTGAGCGACTGTTTATGCGACTAAATTCTTCCAGAGACTTAGTTGTTACCTCTTCTGGATCACCAGTTGGACCCTTTCCAGGCATAGAAGGCCAACATCTTTTTTGGTCTATGGGTGTTTTTCGAAGGGACCTTTTTGGTCCAGGCTCACTTGTGATTTTTGAAATCTCCCCACTTGTGATTTCTGAAATCTCTAGTCCAGAGACAATACCATTTACTACTGCCTATCACTTTACCATCCCTATCGAAATGGCCCATCACACAGATACTACGAGTTTTCCAACCGGGTTTACTGCATTTAGTATCACTCCCAACAACACACCGCATATGCCCAACTTCACTCTGACACTACCATTTGGATACCATGCATTGAATGCTTCCATTCCCACTTCTACGCAAACCCCATCTAGCTCTCCTAGTGGTCCTTCTTCTTCTAGGCACTCTCTTCTCGGTTTTATTCCAACACTCCCTCAATTTCCTTTTGGAGGACCTTCCTCGTCTTCCACTGGCAGTCTTAATCCTAGTGGCACTATTCCATCATTCACACCAAATTACCAGATTCCCGTCGGTGGACAATTTCAGCAAGGTGGTATGACTCAACTCCCTCTTAGTAGGCAAATTCCTTTTGGCGCACAAGTCCTAATTGGAACACAACCCCCAATTGGAACACCACCTTCGATAGGAGGACTGACCCTACCTTATGGGAAAAACATACCTCCATCCTTGGCCCAGTATTGGAATCATTTGATACAATATCCTCCTCAATTGACTGGGGGGCAACAGTTTCCATTTGCGTCCGTAATACCCCCTAGTATGGGCCAACCATATCCAGGTTCGTTCAATCCTATTTGGGGCTCGAATGCTCAAACTCAAGTCCCTGTTCCAGGGTACAATCCTATGAGCTACTATCCTCTCCAACCACCACCGAATCTGCCTAGGTCTTCACATTATATGCAGACTGCTTATGGTCCTATTGGTTTTCCGACGGGATGTCCTCCCCAAAGCCACCAGTACTCGCAGGTGAATCGATAGTTACCTTTCATAGCCACTTTGGATCTTCTGGATTTGTCAAGGATTTTAAATGATCCAATTCATCACTCTCCCCAATGGCCTGCTATACCAGCCAAGCTACCATCAGACATCCCTAAATTCGATGGCAAAATGGGAGAGGACCCGAACAATCACGTCATGACTTTTCACCTCTGGTGTTCATCCAACTCATTGATGGATGACTCTATTCATTTATGTCTTTTTCAATGAACCCTCACAGGTTCTGCTGCGAAGTGGTATATAGAATTACCACGGGGTTTCTTCTCTGACTTCAACACCCTAGCTATGGCTTTCCTCACACACTACCAGTTACCCCAGCTGCTTCGCATGGAGCCGACGGTGTGATTGGCACTTTCCAGGCCCAACCACATTCAAGCACCAACCCTAAAACTGCTTCTTCTAATGTTCCAAATGCTCTGTCTCCTGCCCCTCCCACCGGCAAGACTTCTGAGGTAAATGCAGTTCAATCTACCCCAGCCGGTAAAAAAAAATCCAAAAAGGGAAGAGGTAAGAATAAGGAGGACAAAAATACTTCTCAAGCAGAGTGAACCAAAACTACACCTGTTGAAGATTGGGATAAGCGCAAACCTCGATACCCCTGTCTTATCTGTGGTGATGATCACTACACGAAGGATTGTCCACGATGCACCAATGTCACTAAGTTCCTTCAAGGAGCTCCAAAACCACCTGCTCCGACCATTTTGTCCCAACCCTTCCCGTCTCAACAACAGGCTCAGTTGGTCATTCACGACCAACCCTCCTCTTCTACTACATCTTATGTATTGATGTGTACTAGTGATTCAAAGCAAAGTGACATTGCACTCACTACTCGAGCCAAAGATTATTCTCCCTCTAAAGAGAAGGTTGATGATTTACCTCCTTCCTTGGTACAACCCTCTCCCACGACTCCACCTACCAACGGTCCTCTTCATATCGAATGAATGAGCCTTGACACAGTTCTTCGACCCCCCCCAAAGGGCGTCATTCGGAAATCAGCTTTCAATCCTCATGCTCGTGCTACCCAGAACTAAAACATTGTTGAAGATATGGCCCAAGCACCTTCTGCGATGTCAGCCCTCGAAGTCCTTCAAAGTTGTCCCACACAACGGAAGGCACTGTTGAAAGCTATCGGTGGAATCAACCTGACAGATACGAATTTAATAATTTTTGAATTGGAAGATCACATTCCAAGGTTACCCCCTCAACTCGCGTTCCAGATCCAAGTGATTGTCTCTGACAAAAACATTTGCTGAACCATTATCGATGAGGGTACCTTGACATGTGTTATGTCTCTTGCTTGCTGGAAATCCATTGGCTCTCCCCCTTTGAATGAATCCCAGAACACTCTCAAAGCCTTCAACGGATCCAGTTTTAAGCCCTACAGTGTCTTTCCTTCATTTCCCATCACGTTAGAAGGAAAAACGGTCCAAGTCGAAGTGGAAGTCTTTGACGCTCCCCTTGATTACAATATTCTACTTGGCCATAGCTGGATTGATTCCATGCGAGCATTTATGTCGACCCTTTTCCATGTGGAACGTTTCCCACATCAAGGGAAGGTCGTCACCATCGACCAACTAGCCTTATTTAATTCTGATACCCGTACTGGCAACGTACCATTCATCGCTAAAACCCCACCGAGTTATGAGAACGTCAGTGTAGGCCTTCTTAAATACTCTTTGTTAATGGGTACCTTCCCCATTCCACAGCCCAATGTTCCAAGCTCATCTGTTGCCTCTATCAACATGATCTCCACCTCGATTCATGAACTTCTTGCGTCTCACAACCCTTGGATAGTACCTGACCCTGGAGATAATCTTTGTTACAATGACAAAGTGCCGTTAAGTCCGGTCGAATCCGCCTATCAAGCCATTCAATCGACAACCCCTTCTACCCCGTCTCTTGATGAGTTATCTCCAGATCCTTTCCATGTCATTTTTCCCACCGACAAAATGATTATGTCTGTCATGGAAGACACCCTTTGGGATGATGGACATCATCATTCCATCCTCTTTCTAGAGCAACATACCCTTGAGAAATACCAACGGATCTCGATCCTGTCGACTGTTGCTGTCATCTCAACCATTCCCAAGTCTGCACACGATGTGTTTTCTGAAGGGAGCTTAAGTAATATCTTGCCCACTATTCCCCTTGACATATGTGTCAAACCTCAAATTGTCGAAAATGTCTATATCGGAGCTTCATTTTTTATGGCGAAATCGTCACCTACACATCCCTTTTCAAATATTTTCGTGACATCTTCGCCTGGAGCTACGAAGAAATGTTGGGTATCGACCCTGAGATTGTGATACATGAGATCAAGACATAACTCGACGCTAAACCCGTCTGGCAATGCCTTCATCCAGTTCACCCATGTAAAGCGGCTGCTATCAAACTCGAAGTCGAGAAACTTCTTAAAGCCAACTTTATTTATCCGGTGGCTCTCATAGACTGGGTTTCCAATCTTGTCCCGATCGACAAGAAACAAGACACAATTCGTGTAAGAATTGATTATAGGGATATCAATAAAGCTTGTCCCAAAGACAACTTTCCTAACCCTTTCATCGATCAAATTGTCGATGATTTCCCTGGAAGTGAAATCTTCTCCCTCATGGATGGTTTCTCTGGGCATAATCAAATCAACATTGTTCCCGAGGATCAACATAAGACCGCTTTTATTTGTCCTTGGGGTACTTTTTCCTATCGAAAACTCCCTTTCGGTCTCAAGAACGCTGGCGCAACTTTTCAACGTGCTATGTATTATTCTTTCCATGATATCAAGCACATCTTCCAACCATATCTGGATGATTTATCTGCTCACTCAATGCACCGATTTGATCATCCAACCCACCTCCGAGCCATTTTCTTCCGTTGTTGGTTCTACCGTATACATTTGAATCCTCATAAGTGCGTTTTCTGCATGGAATCCGACCGACTTCTAGGTTTTATCGTTTCGCGTCAAGGGATCTGGGTGGATCCTTTAAAGGTTGAGGTGATCCTTAATCTCCCTTCTCCTTCTACACTTTGTCAGTTATAAATTTTGCAGGGGAAAGCAAACTTTCTTCGTCGTTTTATCCCAAATTATGCGGAGATAACTCATGGATTTACGCGGCTCTTAAAAAAGGGTTCAGAGTTCGTCTGGGATACCATCGCCAACAATGATTTCTAAGCTTTGAATTTGTCCCTAACGCATGACCTGCTTCTCTTTCCCCTCGATTACAGTCACGATTATTTCCTCTATCTTGCTGCCTCAGATTACACCATTGGTATGGTTCTCGTCCAAGAGGATGATGCTAACGACGAACATGTTATATACTACTTGAGTCGAAGTCTAACGCCTTCTGAAATCAAGTATTCACATGCAAAAAACTGGCCTTGGCTGTCGTCCAATCCATCCAATGCTTCCGACAAAATATCCTCTCGCGCAAGACTACAGTGATTTCTCACTACAACCCTATGAAACACATTCTTACACGTCAATTGCTAGGGGGAAAATACTCCAAATGGATTGTGATACTCCAGGAGTTTGACTTGGAATTTGAATGCACTAAGTCCAAGAAGTCCTTAGTGTTTGCTGAGTTGATATGGGACTTTCCCTATTCTGCAACGGAAAATGTAGCAGCTGATTCATTACTCGATGAATCTCTTTTCCTTATCAGCATTGATGATCTTTGGTATGGTGATATCATTATATATCTCCAAACCTAGACTTTTCAGCCAACTTTGTCTAGTATTGACCGACGTCGCATACACTATCAATCCCGTCAATATATTATCCTCGGGGATACTCTTTATCATCGGGGGATTGACTCTATTTTTCGACGCTGCCTAACGTTCGACGAAGCGGAGAAAGCTCTGAATGACTGCCATTCTTGAGCTTGTGTTGGTCATATGTTTGGGTATGCTACTGCCCAGAAGATCTTACGAGTAGGGTATTTTTGTCCTTCTTTATTTAATGACTGCATAATCACCGTTCAAAAATTCCATGCTTGCCAGACCTATAATAACAAGATACGGTCACATCCCGCTCCTCTTCACCCTGTGGTCTCCGTTGGTCCCTTTGCGAAATGGGGCATCGATTTCAGGACATGTCACCCTCACTCAGCTGGGGGACATGGATACATTATTGTAGCCATCGATTACTTTACGAAATGGGCCGAGGCAATGCCGACATTTGACAACACTAGAAAGACTGCAACATTATTCATTTTTAATCACATCATAGCTCGTTTTGGTGTTCCCTAAGCTATTGTCACTGATCACAGTAGCCACTTTAGAAACTTCATGATGTCTGAACTTACTGAAAAGTTGGGTCTTCACCATGATAACTCAACGCCCTATTACCCACAAGCCAACGACCAGGTTGAAGCAATTAACAAAGTTCTCATAGCTATGCTCTGACGAATGATAGGGATTCACAAAACAAGTTGGCACACAATGTTGTTTTTGGCATTGTGGGCTTACCAGACATCCATCAAGTCTGCTACTGGGTTTACACTTTTCCAGTTAGTCTATGGTTTGGAATCCATTCTCCTGATTGAATGCGAGATACCCTCTTTAAAACTAGCTGTTGAATTCCTACCAAACACTTCTGTTGAGGAAGAACCTCTATTGTATCTTATGCGATTAGACAAAACTTGAAGCGATGCTACCCTAGTCATAGAAGCTCAGAAAAAACGTGTCAAGGCCCAATATGAAAAACATGTCAAGCTTCGCGTTTTCTCCGAAGGAGATCTCGTTCTCCTCTATGATCAAGATCGAGATATGCTAGGAGCTGGAAAATTCGAAGCCATGTGGTGAGGTCCTTATATCTTCGACGAGTTTTGAAAAAAGGAGCTTATGAGTTATTAGATTACGATGGTATCCCTTTGAGTGAACCCAGGAATGGGTTGTACTTGAAGAAGTACTATGCATAAAATCATCTGTGCATGAGTACTTGTACTTTTATTGTATCATACTTCTTGTGTGTTACTATAGCTTTCTTTTGTCATTATCTGGTCTCTGCCCTTATGTGACATTGTGTTTTATTTCCAGATGTCGGAGTCTTTGCTACCCTATATTGGCTTCGCTGATGGCGCTAGCCGTAGTACTCAGAACCTTGCTTCCGCTACATGGGCAATTTACGCCCCTACAAACGAACTTGTCTCCTTACGAGGTGTGTGTCTCGGCCGTGTGACCAACAATATTGCAGAGTATAGCACTGTTATCGAATTATTGATTGATGCTATCTCACTCGGAATCCATCATTTGGTTGTGTGACTCGATTCACAGCTTGTAGTACTACAGTTAAGTATTTTCTATACTATTCGAAGTCCTACTTTGTTATGGGTGTATTTTCGAATTCGCCTCTTGGAACGTTATTTTGATTATATTGAATATCAACATATTCCTAGATGTCTAAATACATTAATTGATGCATTGGCTAACTATGTATTAGACAAACATTTGGATCATTTATAAATCAATCACATCAATTTTCACACAACACAAGATAAATTGGTAGAAGCTGTATGTATATATAACGATCAAAAGAGTTTTTTACAAAAAGTTTTGTCCAAAGACCAAAATGTCAAAATATGAAGCTCATAGCTTCTACAAAATGACGTCATGGATGACGTTCACGGTAACATACGACTGCCCGGGAAACCCTACAGAGCAGTCGGCCTATGGACTCTGACACTCCTACTGTGTGACGCTGATAACATCGTGGAACCTCTCCAAGAGGCATATCTGGAATATCTGTTGTCAAACCCTCTAGGTTTTGTTCCATTGCTTGATAATCCTTGGTGTCCCATTGTGGCACTGGCGCCACCTCTCCTCGCCTCTGAATGGGAGAAGTACCAGGAGGTCTCTAAGGTCCCACATCTGTGTCATCAAAAAATGAATTTTGTATTTAGTCTTTGGATGAACATATATAAAAAAACAAACATTTGCATATGATGAAATTCACAAAAAATTTAAAAAGGAAAATTTTGTACTTATTACCAAGTTCCCGCCACTGAGCATCCTCCGGCAGGACTAAGTCCGGATCTCCTCAGAAATCCAACTCGACATAAGCATAATCATAGACTATCAACATCTGTAGTCACATCCAGTCGAAGAAGGTATCATCATATTTGATTATTGGTCCAGCTACGTGCCGGGCCATGAGCTGACACCATATCAACATTCTTGGATCCCTGGGAGCCGGTAAATTCCATTCCACCTGCAGCCTCAATAATGGAACCCTATCGAGGAAGAAGAAAACTAACAAAGACCCATACTTGAATTGCTTCAGGTTGCCTCGTTTGCATTTGGTCAACTGCCTTTTCATGCTACGAAGCACTGCATCTGCCCAGTTAAAAACCCGAGATTCAGTACACTCTATAGCATACTAAAAGTAACTCTGGAGCGCCATGTGAGGAGCGGAGCTCCTGACCATACATGCAATGGTGAACAAAATGGTGTGGATGGTCAAATCCCGCACTCCCCAAATAGCTACTTTCCCTTTCTTCCTCCTTTCCTCAGGAACACAGTGTAAGCGATAGTACTCACTCATGGGCAACCTGCCACCTCTGCTACTAGTCAGGCTCACGTGGTACCCATGCCATGACAGTCCAGTCAAGAAGTAAATGTCCTCAATATCTAAGGATAGTGTGTGGACCCCTACATGGAATACTTGCTGATCAGGATCCCACACATGCACAAGGTACTCTAATAACCTGACTTGGGCCCTCATGCCCAGGATAAGAAAGTACTTCATAAGACCACAGTTTCTCAAAGCAGCAATAGTGGGCGGATGATTTCTGGAAATGGAATTATCTTATTCGTGCTCCCTTTCATGCCATTCAAGAACCATTTTGATGGCCAAATACCTGCATAAGAAGCACAAAAAGAAGATTAATAACTCTACTCACAATTTGGTTTTCTTTCATTGAGAAAAACTCCAAATTTTTTTTATTCTTTGCGGTTCTCGCAGGTGCCCTTTAGGCACAGTGCGAGAACCTCGCAGGCTGATGTGGGCTCACCTGCAAGAATGACCCATTCTCGCAGGTCCCGTGTAGCCCACCTGCGAGAATGGATGAGTGCAAGAATGGATCACAAAACAAACTCAAAAAATGTGTTTTAACCAATGAAAATGAAAATTTAAACCATGAAAGAGTAGAGGACAAAGAGCCTACCTCACTGTCACTGACGGCTCGTCGAATGGATGCTCGTAACTCCCGCAATCTGACGCCAAATTTCGAGGGTAAAAGAGGGGTTTTTGGGCTCAAATAGTGGAAAAGTGAAAATGATATGGTAAAAAGAGTTTTTACTTCTTTATATTTACTTTTACTATGTTATTGAATTTTTTATAATTATTTATTGATTAAAACCTAATCCCTAATGCCCTTTTGAGTGTAACTTTTGCAGGTGTAATGACTTTGATGTTCATATATAGGGATGCAGACATATTTTTTCTTTTTCATCGAATGTTTTGATTGCTTTTCATGTTTTTTTGCACAAAACCTCAATCTTGGTCTCTGTCCGTTCTCACGCTCGAAAATACATGAGAACACGATCGAGCATACTTTTATCACTTTTTCGGGCTCAATAAGGTTATACGAAAAAGGAACCCCCCTGGAGTCCTCTTTAAGCTCTTTTCAGACTCTCTAAACATAAAAAGATAGCCGAGCGACCTTGCTATTTTCACGCTCGATAAAGTATTTGAAGAAAGCGTTTGGTGGGTGATAATTTATCTTTTTTTCGGTCTCATCAGACTATTTTACGAAAAAGGAACTAAGATATTTCTCTTTTAAGTGTTTTTCCAGACTCTATAATCATGAAAAACCTTCGAGTTTTCTATCTTTGGACTCGTTAAACAAACAATGACAAACCTGTAATGGGACCGAACCACTCCTTCCTAGGGTTCATTAAACATACTCCGAAGGACTTGTCTGAAGGATAATATTATAACAACAAGCATATGTTATCCTCCTCAAGCTTGTGTAAAAATAAAGAGGTACTCGCCAAAAATGGTGGGGGAAAATTTGGGAAAGGGATATGTTTTCATCTTCATATTGATTGGCAGTAAGTGTCGCTCTTGAACATGACACCCCCTATTCATTATTTGAAGCCGGTTTGGGAAATCCATTTGTCTCTCATTCGATTTGCTACAAGTTCATACCTTGTGTCATATTTGATTCAATGCTACCAAATCATTGGTTGTGTCGTTCATATGTTCAAGAGAAGTTCATCCGAAACCTCTATTGAGTCGGCCATATACAGTTGTCGATTCTCTCCGTATCGGCCTTCCCTGTGTCCAGTTCAATTTACATCATACTCTGCTTCACCTTCAAAATCTATTACTCATTTCGTGTCATTGATGGGGGATACATCAAGGCCCTCCTATGATGAGTTTTGTTCCATCGACTTCAACTCATTATCTAGAAACAAGAATTAGAAATTCTTTGGTACCTTGGAACTTGCATGCCTCAATGGCATGTTTCCTCGCTTTTGACAGTGGGTTTACATCTCTGACCCCTGATCGAAAGATTCCATTCAATGTTCGACTTCAACTCATTCATTCACACTCTATGGATTGTACTAGAGTACCTTGGGAGTCATTGACATCAATGGTGATTTCCCTCGCACTTGTTAACGGTTTCATCAATGACCGTTAATCAAGTGCTTTATGCCATGTTCGACTTCAACACATGTAATCACATGGTTAGATTCGTATTTTTGGGCAACAAGATTGAAGACCCTGAATATCATCTCTTTGTCCAGGTTGCGATGGAGTATGTATAATTTGTGACACATATATCCACTTTGTCTCGTGGCTATGCCGTCTTACTTTGAATTTTCTCGCATAGATCCACAGTGTATTCCTAGTGGCTATGCTATATTTTGAAGGCATGGATCCACAGTGTATGATTGGTGGACATGAACTATGTCTACAATGTCATCTGTCTATGATCTGAGTATGGGAATGCCTACCTCATAATTAATATATATGAGATTCTGCAGATGCTTCGTTGTTCGCAAGTTTTCGATTAGGTGCGCTCTTGGTTTCCGACACACACATGCAGCTTACAAAGTCTTTCGGCTGTCACTGATTCCGACTTCATACTTTGGGGGGCACTCTGTTACCCATGATTTTGAT
>JASDQU010737372.1:99599-114864 GCA_032191745.1 Picea mariana | reverse complement strand
TGTTGGGTATGTGTTATATTCTTTGCATGTGTGTGTGTGTGGGTGCGTCAGATACGACGACTGCGTCTGACGATCCATGTTTTTTGGGCGGTTTTTGCTATTTTTAGCTGATTTTGCTATTTTTAGCTGATTTGTAAATTAATCCCGGATTAAGGGATTAGGGTTTTGGTATCTACGGAATACCTAAAAAAATTGTATATATTGTATGGCGAATGGTGAAATTCGATATAATGAAAAAGAAAGGTTTTCCCGGTTGAGGGTTTCCGGTAAAGATCTCTATGTATTATGTGTATGAGCCATTGATTAATTTTTATATTGCTTAAGAATATATATGCATTGCTTTACTTCACAGGTTTAAAACTTACATGAAAATCTCCCACTGAACCCAGGTTTATCACAGACCCAAGATAAACTTGATCTATCAAGACCGAGCCAAACCCTCAGCAACAAAGGCATCCCTCTTCCTCATAAATGTGAGGAAGTTATGAACATTAAATCTCATTCATTGATTTGGAACAAGAAGGAAGAATATGCCAGCATCTTCAATTGTTATCCATAAGATTAGAATTTATAATTAAAAGGTTGATTAATTCATCGATTCCAATAGGGTGGATTCCTATAGTAATGACAATGGTGTTTCTCCTCTCAATCATGCTTTCTCTTTTCCAGTAACGCCTGATATGGAAACGGTCAAATATATGTCAGTGAGCGTTATTAGTATTCTTCTCGGCATTTTTAGTGTAGTTAAAGAGATAGTGGGGGACCCGGAGGGCCCATAGTGATAATAGTGGAGGCCATTCAATGTAATGTGGATTAGATCCACTATATTATTAAATAAGGCCCACTATGGTAGTTATATATATTAGTATAAACATAATAAATGTAAGAGGACTTACTAGACGGTTCTACTTCTAGAAGATTCCTCCTCTAAAATGTTCTTAGGTGGTTGGTGGCATTATATAAAGGGGTTCAAGCATGTAATGGGATGTGAAGAAAAAATATTGTATTTGGAGCATGTAGTTCATTATGAAGTTTCTCCCTCGAAGAGACAAGTGAACAAGAGAGGATCCCTTCCATAATGGGATCCATTGTATGGTGTTTCCCTATCTCAAGGGTTTTCTATAATAATAAAGTGTGGGTTTTCTATATTTCTCTCTACATATATTGTGGTATTTGTAAATTAATTCCTTCAGTACTTAAGAATTGGTATAAGATAACTTTCCTTGGCCAAAGAAGGGAAGAAAATTTTGGTTTTTTTTTTTTTTTGTATATTTTTTAAAAGGAAAAAAGGGGGCAGCGCACTTTAGATTAATTATGAAACGTTTCAAGAAGAATTTTCCAAAATAATTGGATATTTGAATTCCTCTCACAAAAATACCCTATTTCAAAAAATAAATCGTTCTAAACAGAGTCCAAGAAGTAAAGTTATCAACATTTTAATTTCGACAATTTTCAGGGTTTTTTCGAAGAAAAAAAGTCACACGATTTGTACAGTAAATTATTTATAAATCATAGTTTTTATTGAAGATTTCTATAAGAAAGATGGTTTTTACTGGAAAATATGGTGGCCCTAGTATTGAAGCATTCATAAAGTTCCAAAAGTCATTATGGCTAGAGAAGTGTAAATCTCATATACACCATGGTTTCATGAAAGATGCTAGAACGTGGTGGCAATCATTGGACCATGACAAGATGATTCTAATTTCCAATGAAGCATTTGAAAAACTCCTTTTACACAAATGGTCTCATGCCAAGAGTGAAGATAAAGAGAGTACTAAGGGTTTTTTTCATTTGAAATCTTGATCTTACAAGTTCATGGATGTATTCATAAAGAAAATATCCTTGTTTCTATTAACCCTAGTTGTCTGCATAATTTTATTAATGTTCATTTGGTTAATAGATTGCAAGCTCTTGCTATGAATATTCAAAGCACATAGGTTGAGGGTGAAAATATTCAAATTTTTAAATATTTTAAACTAAGTATGGATAAATATGTGTTGCATTCATATTTGTATGTTATAGATATGGATGATGTGGATATTGTTTTAGGATATCCTTGGGTAGACTTAGTGAGTACAATTAATATTGATGTGAAAAATAAGCTTTTGAAGTTGTGGTACAAGAAAAAGAAATTACACTACAAGATGTGACTCTTAGTAAGAAAAAGGGCCCATGGAGGCAAGCAAAGAAGTTATTGCAGAGTCTGAAGTTGAATTTGAGGTTGATTCTACAAAAATACATGAAGCAAAGCCCCATGATGAACACAATAAAGAATCCTAGAAGATCATTGACTCAAAGGCACACTATGTTGCAGAGTTGAAGAAAAAAGTATTTATTCCTATAGTTGTTGTATATCACCATCCACACCACATAGAGAAACAACAGTCATCGAGGCAAGGGAGTGAACATAAACACAATTATTATGAACCAGCATGGCACTAGAAAGGAAACCAAACAAGAGGCACATGGAGGACTATAAACACTACAGGATGATATCAGGATAGAGAAAAAATCACATGGCACCACATGCACAATGAGGATCAAGATCAAGGTGGCAAGGCAATAGTTTGACATCATGTTCATATTCCATTAGGATGGATGGATGGTTGTACTTGGTATCGGTTGGCTACATTACTTAGCCAGTCATATTGTCTTGTTTATTCTCATGTTTCAAGGACGAAATGTGTGAAGGGGGATGGAATGTAGTATAAATAGGAAGGTAATATAGGATACCTAGGGAGGTACTCAATGAGAATGTGGTTATGTATATGAGTGGAGGCCATTCAATGTAAGGTGGACTAGGTTCACTATATTATTAAATAAGGCCCATGTAATAGTGTGAACAAAATAAATATGAGAAGGATTTCTAGAAGGTTCTACCTACTAGAATATTTCTTCTCAAGAATGTTCATAGGAAATAGAGAGAATGTTATATAAAGAAGTGTAAGAAATGTGTTAAAGCATTGTGAAGAATATTGTGAATGTATCAAGCATTGCTTGAGGAGTTTTATCCTTCCATAAGGATTAATATATGGTGTTACCATACCTCAAGGGTTTTGACTATTTCTTGTGTTCAATATTTGGTGAATGGTTTGATGTATTCTTGTTGAGATTAAGGGTTATTTTTGAAGTATATTTGCAGATCTATTTAAGTATTTAACAATTGGTATCAGAGCATAGTGAAGAATATTGTTATTGTAGTAATGTATTGAAGCATAATGAAGAATATTGTTATTGTAGCAAGAAAGTATTGCTTGAGGAGTGTTATCCTTCCATAAGGATTAATATATGGTATTACCCTACCTCAAGGGTTTTGAATATTTCTTGTGTTCAATATTTGGTGAGTGGTTTGGTCTATTCTTTTTTATATTAAGGATTATTTCTGATGTATATTTGTATATCTATTCAACTACTTAACATTCTCTCTATTTTCTTCGATTATGGAAAGAAAGTACAAAAAAAGAGACACTCACTATGGAGTTGTCTTTGACACTATGGCCTAAAACAATACTATAGAATCTCCTACCTCCTTTGTTATTCTCTCAAAATATCACTCATTGGATTCTCCACTCAACTATGGAACAAGTACAATACAAAAGGATGAAACCCCTTCTATTCCTACCAACCTGGTATTTAACATAACCCGATAGTCATCAAGGGATATGGTTTTGAATTCCTTAACCCTCAATTAGTGGACAGGTTTGGACCTTCTAAAATCTTCTTGAAATTCCACACATGGATATCCCCATATGTGTGAGTAATGGGGGTTGATGTGGCATCCACTCATACCATGGTGGTCAACAAGGTAGGTCAACTTGTGTGAGGCATAACTTTTTCATATGAGCTCTGATTAAGGCATTTTCCAAATCATTAGAAAGGTCTCTAATTTCAGAACACCGTCAATGGCGTGAGCATACGTTTCAAACATTTTAACCCCCAAATATTCCATTTAGTTTCTCAAAATGGTTATGGACACCAATTTTCCAAACTGGGACATGTCACTAAAATGGCCCTACAAGACGATTCCTCCAATTTTTTCCACCAAAAAACTACCAAGCTAGATGGAAAATCATATGATGATCCAATCCATATCATACCTCCTCATTTAGTGAGGATTTTGGTCCCGAAAATATTTATTGAGTGAGATTATGAGGAAATTTTCCCTCTACCTTCTCCCCAGAGTACCATTTTACTTTTCTTGGAAGTTGTCCTTTCAATCCAATCTACCAAAGGTCATGTTTCCATTATATTGTAGTTCTAGACTTCTTCTGCAAAATTGTGTCTTCTACCAACTCTGCCTGAGCACCTAGTTCCAAGCCCTCTATGGTAGGTAGGACTTGCTCCTCCTTCTTATCCAACATGGAAGTCTAATACAATTTCAAATTGTCCACATTCACTACTAAGTAAATGCACATGTATGGGGGTAGACTGAGTATGTAGGTGTTATCTCCCACCTTCCCCAATACCTCAAAAGGACCATACTTCATACCCTTGATCTTCTTATCTAGACCCTGTAGTCTTTCCTTGTTGATTTGTAACCAAACTCTATCTCCCACTTTAAATTACTTCTATGTTTCGTATTGATCATGTCTGGCCTTATATTTTTCATGTGACTTCTTCAACATCTCATGTACTTGAAAATGGATATGATTAATATTTTCAACAAATGTCTCTTCTCTCAATGCCTCTATTGTGATTTATTCCCTCACTCCTCCTTGTTGTCCATAAACAACATCCAGGGGTGAAGGAAGAAAATACCCAAAGCAAGTTTCAAAAGGGAATTACCAGTATAAGTGTGGAATTCTTAATTATAAGTGTTGAATATAGATTGTATTTTCATCCCAAGTATTCATATGCTTCTAATTGTAACCCCTCAAAAGATGCACCAAATTCTTGTTGACTACTTTTGTTTTCCCATCTGTTTGTGGATGGAATGTTGTAGATCTCTTCAACTTTGTTTCCATCTTCTCCCAAAGTGTAGTCCAAAAGGAATTGAGAAATATGGTATCCTTGTCTAAGATGATGCTCCTCAGTATCCCAAAGTGTATCCAAACTTGTTCAAATAAAATGTTTGTTGCTTCTTTTCCTTTGGTGGTATTTTTACAAGGCATAAGAATGCAAATCTTGTTGAACCTGTCAAATACTATAAAAATATAGTCATGTCCCTTTCTAGTTGTTGGTAAACCTCCCACGAAACATATGGAAATTATTTCCCAAGGTCGAGTGGGTACAGGTAAGCGATGGTATAGAACTTTCTTTCTCTTACTGGTCTTCTAGGTACAACATAGTATGCATCCTCTAATATACTATTCTACAACTTCATGCATTCTGGGATAGTACTCATACCTTTGTAAGTTATCAATCGTCTTCCAAACAACAAAATGTCCCCCAACCTTGGAGGTGTGAGCCTCTCTAATAAGTTGCAATATTTCACCGTTAGGAATAGAGAATTTGTCTACCTTGTAGAGCAACCCATTCTATATATGATAGTCAACCTTTTCGTCACCTTATTCTACATGAATTTGGACCTACAACTACCGAAACACCTCTTTGAAGTCCTCATATGTTGTGTATGCCTCTTTGTATACATCATGGGTAAAAGGATCCATGAGAATAAGAGTTCCCAAAGATATAATCTTAGATGTGGGTTGCCTTGAAAGAATGTCCACCAACTTATTAGTGCTACCCTTCTTATACTTGATGACTAGATGAAATTTTTGTGGAAACCCCATCCACTTGTAATGTTTGGTTTTTTGAAGCTTACTTTGGGCCTAAAAAGACTACAGTGGCTGGTGATTTTTGTGGATAATGGTTTCCTTGCCCATCAGATAGTGCTTCCACTTCTTAAAAACTTGAACCAGGGCATAGAGTTCCTTATCATATGTAAGGTAGTTCAAAACTCCCCCATGAAACATCTGAGAATGATAACATACTGGATTACTTCCTTGCATCAAAAGTTCCCCCATAGCATACCCACTTGCATCTGTCTCCACTTTGAAGGGCTTCTGCAAATTAGGCTAAGTGAGAATTGGTGCTTGGATGATATTTCATTTTAGATTGTTAAAATATTTTTTGTTGATTCTTTCCCCGCTAGAAACTCTTACTGTTCATTGTTATGGTGTGGACTGGTGTAGCTACCATTGAAAAATATACTATGAAATTCAGTAGGTATTGTGTTTCCCCAACAAAACTCCTAACTTTAGTGGCATTAGTGGGAAAATTATAAATTATTATTGACATAATTGTGACAATAAGTACATAATAAGCTTAGGTAGAACTCTAAAATCCTAGGATATGACACATATGGATTTTAAACATAAGAGAGGAGATAAATTCAGATGACGATATAAAAGAAAAGAAGAAAGACTAGTGATAACCTAAGTAGAGTTGATAAATCCGAAAGACATGAATCTTTAGAAAATACAACTTATATTCTAATTAAGAAAAATTATGAATCATTATTGACATAATTGTGATAATAAGTACATCGTAAGCTTGGGTAACACTCATGAATCCTAGGATATGACACATATGGTTTTTAAACATAAGAGAGGAACATATATAACTTCAGAATATATATGTGTGTGTGTTTATTAAGGATTGTAAAGAAGATTGGAACTTGGAAGGATTTTGATGGGATCAATTTTAATTCTTGGGCCACTATATATGTTGGTAACCTTTAATTGTATTGTAGGCAGTCAACAGAGAAAAAATAATGACAATAGAGTCGAGCTCTCAACGCAGGTCAATTTCACAAGAGTTTTATGATGTATCCAAAGCCTAAGATTCATTCGCAAGATCAAATAAACCATGAAAACACGCGAGAATGGAAAAATAACTCTATTTTATTTCTTCTCCACCCTAACTATTACAATCAAAGTTCAACCCCTTATAACTGCTATCTGGGATTTTCGAAAACAACTAATTTTACAAAAACAAGTATTTTTTAGAAAAACAACTAAATTTAGAAAATTCTCACATGACTCTAAAATTGAACACTAACTAAGAGATAACTAGTGTGACACTATTTGTCAACTCAATTTTACGATTAAGCTCAAAAACTAAGAGATAATTGATAATTGAAAAAATAAAAATTCCCATAAGAACAATAAAACCCCAATTTGGGGCCTTATATGAAGGAATTTGGCCCTGAAAAAGTGTCAAAACGATGTCCAATCGAATAGATTGGATTGGAACAGCAGTGAACTCTTCAATATGCAACTCCCTATAAAATTTCAGCCCAAATAGATAACCAAGTCAAAAGTTATGACGCTTGGAAAATCCTTTTATATTAAACTCATCACTTCTTTTCTAGTTGTTGTATTAGTAGCGGCATGGATATTATTCTTTCGGGGAAGAAATGGGAGAATTCCCCAGGGGCCATTTCCATTTCCCATTTTTAGTAATCTTCACATGTTGGGAAAGCTTCCCCATCAAGCATTGGCCTCCCTCTCTATTGAATACAAGCCTCTCATATCTCTACCAACAAATCTCCTTCAATTGTTGCTAAGTACTTGACCAATAATTGCTTTGGCTTAATATTTGTTTTGTATAAACTTTACTGGAGGAAAATTTGTAACCTTTGCGTTTTACAGCTACTGACTCGGATATTCAAGGTTTTAATTATCGGATAAAGAGTATATAGAAGACTCAAGACTACTTCTCACATAAAGTAATAGACTATGAATGAAAGGAAGAAACCATATTGATTTAATGAGGAGTCCATTATTGAAATCAATGAGCCTCTCCAAAATTACAATACATGCAATTATGCACAAGCTAAGGTGATCATTGACAGATACAGATAAGTTAATCTCCATATTGCAGCCTATAATCATTAATATCCAACTTGCATGCAATTATGTACAAGTGACAATTGGTGGATACATTAATCGACAAGGCCCACCCAAGCTACATTCGATTTGATTTAATATTAGTTGCATCACGTGAACCCACATGTGAATCATGATTCATACCCATAATGGATAGTTCATACTTCCACCCTTAGTATGAAATTTTAAAGTTCTTAAAACTAGCAAAAAATTATATATATATATATATATATATATATATATATATATATATATATTACAAGTATATTTTTAATATGGGTTTGAAGGATTTTTGACGTGTTGTGATGGGCTCAATTTTGACCCTTGATTGGCAATTCATTTACTTATAGGAGATAATATTTGGGTTCCTAGTAAGGCCAGTATGTATAGCTTCCATGTATGGTTTACGACCACAACATTATGATCATAGTGGTGCTCCTCCTAACATTGATGGAATTAAGCAATGCCCCGTAATTCTATTTTCAACACTAGCTGACGATATTATTGTCGTCATAAAGTTGCACATTTGTCATCAGTCGAAAACAACCTGGAATAGATAAGTGGTTTTCACTTACCATAGTTTTTTATTTAGTTTATAGCATTTATGCAAAGCTACGATGTCGAATATCGGGTGGCGGCATCGCCAACACTTTCACTGAAAACATTAACCACCAAACAAACTTCCATAATTTTCTGCTCTGCTTTATAAATTTGATGTAACAGGATTCTCGCTTGGAATCTTACAAAAAATATCAAAGTTTCATTTTTATTTATGGTAACTTTTTGAGAATATTACATAATATCGAATTTATGACAACCCTTTTAGGAAAATTTCCTCAGTTCAAGTTTTCAAAGTCAACATATAATGTCGATGTTGATGGTATTAAACATTATGCATTTAATGATAAAATAATTAGTACTGTATATGTTTAGATATATACACTATTGCATATCAAGATAATTCAAATCCTACAATATTTTTTATATCTCAAAATACTTTGAATCAAACAATATCATTTCATCTTATAGAACATTAATTGTTCTTCTACTGAGTATTTAGTACTTATTGATTGTTGTTGAACCCTAATATATCATCAATTTGTTTGTTGAATTATTGAAGGTGGCTCCACATCCAGACCATTATTGGCATGTTTTTGTTAAGTACCAAAGTCCTTAATACACAAATACCACAATACATCCAAAGCGAAATATAGAAAACCCACACTTTATTATTATAGAAAACCCTTGAGGTAGGGAAACACCATACAATGGATCCTATTATGGAAGGGATCCTCTCATGTTCACTTGTCTCTTTGAGGGAAACCTCATAATGAGATACACACTCCAAATAGAATACTTTTTCTTCACATCCCATTACATTGCTTGTACCCCTTTATATAGTGATACCAACCACCTAAGAACATTCTAGAGGAGGATCCTTCTAGAAGTAGAACCTTCTAGTAAGTCCTCTTACATTTATTATGTTTATACTAATATATCTAATTACCTTACATTGAATGTCCTCCACTATTATCACTATGGGCCCTTCTAGGCCCCCACTACCTCTCTAGCTACACTACATTCCATCCCCCTTATGAAAGTGTTGTCCTAAATTCTTGTTATGAGGATATACAACCATATACCAGGGTCCCATGGATAAGTGTTGACCATAGTGCTAAAGTATATTGGAGAACCAAGGTCCCATGTAGAAATGAAAGCCACCATGCTGAAGTAGTCCAACTTCCATTGTAAACTTGGGTCCCACGTCCTAGTGCTCATGTGAAATCCACTCGAAAGATTTCAAAACTCAATAACCAACTAAAAATGATTCTCCAAAGACTAACATCAGTCATGTGGATCCAAATAAGTAGATTCATCCACATAGTGGGAAATGGGTGAAGTTGAATCTGGAAGGAACAATACCACTTTAGAATATGCAAGTTCGACACAGGTAGTCATAATTGGCTCATGAGTTGGCACATTGATGTTCTCTACATAATTTGGATTAGAGGCATCATATAAAATATGAGATCAGTTGTCATCCAAGAAATCACAATTATCCATATATGATCCAAAAAGATCTTTTAAATGACAATGGTTGAATTATTTAGCATGCGTTAATTAACCATTTAGGAAGCTGAATGAAAGAGGAAGAATTATGAATGAAACATGACAGCCATATACACTTATACAGATCTGAAATAAATCAAGAAGAACAGCAAACCATAAACACCAATCTGAAAACAGAGTTCGGCAATCTCGCCTACGTCTTTGGGCCTTTGTCTTAGTGGGTCAGGCTTTCTTATTTTTGTTCAAAGCTTAAAAATTACATCACAGTAGTGCCAAAAGGTTACAAAACTGATCTGTTCTTGTTCTACCAGATCTCTAGAACCCAACAAAAGAAACGACACTGAAATTGTATGACCAGAGCTCCCAGAAATGGCCCGCAAAGCTGCACTCGTCAATAGCTTCCCTGCATAAAAATGGCTTTGGCTTGGAAAATTTTCAGCATAAACCTACTCTGAATGCCCTTTCATGGCCTCAAGAAGCCCTATTTTATATATATCTGAAGTTGGTAACCATCTCCCAACTTCCCCCCAAGATCTGGCCTCAAAAAGGGCCCAATATCCCCCAAATAAGACCAAAATCTCTCAATTTTGTTGAATAAAACAATAAAATCATTGTTATATAGTTTAAAAATCCATTTTAGGCATATAATTAAACTTATCCCCTAAAGGTTGGGCATGCGCCCCCTTTGCATTGTCACATAGAATCATATGACCAAGCGCCAGCTCCCTAGGAGCTGCGTGTTGGCCCCTCTTCTGCCAACACCTGGATTTATGTGAAAGGCCATATGGCCATGTGTCAAAACCTCCATGCGCTATTAATGGGATAAGGCCCCGGTCCAATGCCTGTGGTTATGCCCCTAGTTGGCAGGCTAGCTCGACCGACCTGGGATAACCCTTATTTCACGTGTAAATAGTTATATACCAAGTCCTATGGTGGAAGTTACCAAAACCGTCGGCTCGATCCATCCACGCCATAACTCTATTGCATGGTGGTTAGAGTCGAGCTTCGAGCAGACGGATGTATGGACATGCATATAACTAGGGCTAGAGAAATCATTTACAACTATGCATCAAAGGGTATATGTCGTGGTTCCATTGTGTAGTCACATGGTTCCAGCGTCGGGGGCTGGGGCCTAGCCCCAGCCCTAACCTCTGTCAATAGCACACACATTAAAACTTAAATCTTATTTCGTTCGTATACATAATAACAACCAACGATAGGTGGGATGGTAGACCCATCCCTTCCAAGTCACTAGCTCAGACAGAGGTCACGGGTTCAAATCCCACAAACTCCAAATAATTTTTCCAACCAATAACCAGTAAAGGGATGCCACGTGGCAGCCCATGTCTGGGCCATGTCGCACCTTCCCATTCATCTGAATATATCTTGTGTCAATTGACCAATAAATTCCAAGTGACCATGTCAACCACCATTGCCACATCAACACACCTACCATGTGTTTGTACCTTCCACGTCATCATCACAAATGTGCCACATGTCACCCTTGCAGTGGTGACATGTTTCACTCCTGGATTGGTCCACTTGTCCATCCACATCAACCGTTCGTATGCCCAGTCACCCTGCCACATATCACCTCCAGATGCTTCCACGTCAGCGTCAACTGTGTCTGCCATGTCAGTTATACGATCGTACAACCTGTACAATCAGTTTCCACCTGGCATTGTACGAACTGTACATTCATCATTTTTGTTTCCTGTTTGGAAAAACGAATAGATCACCATATCTGGAGCATACGACGTATGTTTGAGTCTGTTCAAGTTGTGTTGGGTTCATATCGACGAGGCATACACACACGTCCATTTTGAAGCCATTCTAAGAAATTTGATTTTTAGGCCTTTCTGAGCCCCATCAAGCTCCTGGATCCAATTATAGATCACACCTCTCCACTAAAGACCTTTTAGTCCCTAAAAGGTTACTAACTAGTCATCAAGCTCGGGATAGGCCACCCAGATTTTTCTCTGTCTTTGAACTTTGTCATGTGCACTTGTCTCATCAAGATCAATTGTAACACAATCATGATAACTGACATCATATTGTTAGCCATTTGTACCCTATCACATCTTACTGAAGCCACTATCATCCATGTAGACAACATTACTAATGATAGCATCAAAAATATGACTGCAAATGAGCTTATATGTTTGTAATATTTTCACTACATTATCTTATCTTGAAGCAAACTGTGATTGATTTTCCATTCTACAAACATCTCCTATTCTTTCTTAAGATTGATTACTTGATTTGAAACAAGTATAGGTGTGTTTCTTGCATGAGCCGCCTTTCTTAATTGTTTCATAGTTTGAAGAGAGTTATTTTCTTTTAAATGATGAGCATGAACAACATATTCTCGACATGCTTTGGTTATATGATATTGATTCCTTTCCCTGTAGAAGATTTCTTTACGATCACACAAGTATGGACTGCCTAAGACCATTCCACATTCCCTTAGTGGCACCACATCACATGTTACCTCGTCCACAAACTTAGATGAAATTGAAAATTTTAATGTGCACTGCTTGGTTATGTGCATTTGATGATTGTTTCTTATCCATTTAAGTGTGTAAGTCTTATGATGTATCTGTGTTTTCAATCCCAACTATTTAACCAATTTCTCAGAAATTAAGTTAGATTGAGATCCACTATCTATCAATGTGTCAACCTTAGTATGCCTCGTGATGACCCTTATGTAAAATAAGTTAATTCTACAATCAAATCCTTCACCAATTTTACCTGTCATACCAACTAATGAGACTTTATATTTGTCACTTGAATCCGATCCCAAGTGTTTTGGTCGTGTTGTCACTGCAACTGTCTGCCTCCCTTTCTTTTCCTTGAACCACTTTGGTCTCTTCTTGGGATGGAATTGCCAACAACAGTCCTCATCATGCCCCTCTGTTAGCGATATTTTTGGTAATGGGGGTAAAATGCTAAGAAATGGGTAAAAACCCACTTGTCCTAAGTTCTGAATGCAAATGCACCTGTGGTAAATGACAAGAAAATCTGGACGGCAGGATTTTACACGCCCGGATCAACGGAGCGCGTCGGATTCCGAAGCCCCTCCACCTTTCTACCTTTAAGCAGAGGGGGGGCGTCCGGAATCCGGGGCGCACCTCTTTAATGGTCAAGATCAAAGCGCCCGGTTCAACGGTGCGCTAGGCGATTTTGGACCCCCCCCCCACCTTTCTACCTTTAAGTGGAGGGGGGGGGGTCCGGAATCGGGGGCGCATCTCTCCGATGGATAAGATCAAAGCACCCGAATCAATGGTGCTCGATCGATCCCATCCTTCTCAGCTGCTCTGGTTTTAATCAATGTGGGGCCCCCTTCCTTGTCGTGTCATCTTGCCATCCGTCCTCCACCTGACCGTGCGATGAGGCTCGCTCCCTCTAGCCCCTTCTGTCATCCTCCGCCATCTGTCTATCTCCCCTCCTGCGGTCCATATGATCCCTTCCCCATCCCATTGTCCACTCACCACCTGCCATGTGTCCTGCTCCCCTCCACGTCAGCCTCCCACTAAAATCATGCCCATTATATCCCATCTCCTCCCCCCTCAGCATGTCATCTTCTGTCATGTGTCCTTCCCTGTCACATCTCTCACATCTCATCATCTCCCATTTCCACCCTCGTAGTCTCAGTGCCACCACTCTCGTTATGCGCCCCATCCTTCGCGCGGGCCTCCACGTTTATTCATCAGGACGTTCGAGTTAATCCAGGTGGTAGCGCAGAAAGCCTTCCACGTCCCAAAGGTGTTGAGTTGGCCCGATCGTCCTCAATCCCCATGAAGCAGTTATTGAGGTAGTTGGTGGTGGTTAGACATCAGCTCCACCATAATGGGAAAGTCCGACGATGAATTAAAGGCACGTCGATTCACCGATGAAACTGTCAGAAGATCGATCGCGTCTGACACAAGTTGCATGATCATTCAGAGACTGCAGGTGTTGACTGTCAGAAGCCATGTAGACGCAAAGCTTTTAATGCAACATCTTGATTTTGTTGTTGTTGTTGTTTTGAGTATATGAAGGCGTTTTCGCCATTTTTGTATCTATCGATGGTTGAGCAGAGCTCCCGGTTGTAAATCTTTAATGAAGCACTGATACTCTGGTTATGTATGAACTTTTGAGACTTCTTGTCTTATGAATGCCAGTTTATTTTCTGTCTTTGTTACACTGAGTTAGAGCAACTCGGAATTGGAGGGTCCAGTCGAGTCGTAGCTATTATAGGATGATGTTGTAATGGATCACTGTAATAGTTGCGCTGCCTCTAATCAGTTCTTGTGATTTTCCCAACACTGAGCGACTTGGAATTGGAGGGTCCAGTCAAGTCCACCTTCAGTTTCTTGAGACCCTGAACCAAGTGGATCTTGCATTCAGAGTCTTTCTTCTATAAACTGCTAAAAGCCCGTTGCCCAAATATGTTTGTTCACCTTCCTTGATAAGTCTTCCATCTGCTCATCTTTTAATCAACTCAATGGTTGAAGTTATATCAAGACCTCCTTTGTCCCATACATGCTAGACCCAGTCCCTGAGTTAGAGTGATATCTCCTCGAGCCCTTATCTCCATTTGATCACCCCTTAACAAACAAATCGTGACATTAAACTGATGGGTGTCAGGCTCTGCTCCTGCAAGCAATCCAGGAGTGACTCCCGTCGCCAACATTTCTGGCACCGTTGCTGGGGACGAAGTTGAATATTTTCACCGGGATTGAACGACAATGATTAACTGATTCTGAAGGTGCATCAGATATCAGAATTATCAAGATTGTTGTTGTGCGCCTGGCAACTCCATTGTGACGACTCCGCTGGGGAGAACCTGCTCTATCAATTGTGGCTTTTAGAGGCAGACACACGCGGTCTCATCCACAGCTGCCCCTAGCTACACCCGAAACCGATCCAGAGGTGGTTCTCAGAAAAGGAAAGGCCCCTGAAGAAGAAGCTTCCACCGCCGAAACAGGTAATCTGCCATCTCCTTCTGTAAGAACTCCATTTTCTCCTCCTCAGTTTCTTAATAGACCTCCCTCAGAGGTTTCTCGTTTCTTGAATTTTGGGAGTGTTCCTGCTGAGTTTTCCCCTCCTGGTCTGGGACTGGAGGGAGAAATCCTTGTCACTCCCCTCCCCTCTGAAGTTGCTCCTTGGCATAGACCCGGGACTATAGAAGATTTCCCTACTCCTGCACAAAGAGAAGCACCTGCTGACTTGAGCTCGTTAGCCTTCTCCCTGAATCCTCTCTTTTTTCCCACTCCACTATGAGACTCATTCCCAGTAGCCCCTTCGCGAACTCCTTCTCCTCCAAGTTCTCCTCCACCTAATATTCCTATGGTTGGTGCTAATCCTCCTCCGAATAGAAT
>JASDQU010737372.1:83327-99549 GCA_032191745.1 Picea mariana | reverse complement strand
CACTCCACTATGAGACTCATTCCCAGTAGCCCCTTCGCGAACTCCTTCTCCTCCAAGTTCTCCTCCACCTAATATTCCTATGGTTGGTGCTAATCCTCCTCCGAATAGAATGGACACCATAGTCGTTGTCAGATATGCTCCCTTAATCCTACCCCATCCTATGAATCCTCTCCCTGCTGGAGATTACTTGAAATACATGCCCAAGTTCACTGGGGAAGGGGACATAACTGCAGAGGATCACTTGGCTACTTTCTACAGTTATGCAGACAACCTAAACATTGAAAATGAAGATGTCTAGATGAGAGTCTTCGTCCAGAGCCTGGATGGCGAGGTGAGGAAATGGTTTAGAGGATTGGCCCCCGGATCTATTGCTGGAATTGAAGCCCTGGATAGTGTTTTCCTGAGGCAGTGGGGAGATAGGAAAGATTACATGTATTACATGACAGAGTTTGGGTCTCTGAAGAAAATGGAAGGAGAGTCTGTCTCTGACTTCTCCAAAAGATTCAATAAAATGTATAATAAGATTCCTGCAGAGATAAAGCCCTCAGAAGCCTCTGCCCAAATTTCTTATGCTGGTGCTTTTGACCCTGATTTTTGTCTTCTATTAAGAGAAAGAAGAGCCACCTCCTTAGCTCAAATGCAATATGCGGCCATAGAAGTGGAATCCAACATACTAGTAGCTGACAGACTGAGAAACAAGGCCGACGCAGACAGAAGAAATGGAAAGTCCGAAGCCTCAACTTCTAGCTCATCGGTAGCCCACCCTCAAGTGGATGAACTGACCAAGATGATGAAGTTTCTATCTGAAGAGATGGAGAGATTGAAGTTGGAAAGGAGGCAAGTGTACAAGGGCCCTCAGAGCGCCGAAAATAAAGGAGGTTTCAGAAGGCCAAATAATATCGCTCCCCCGACTATGCACAGAGAGAGGGGAAGAGACGGAGAAGACCAGAGAATTCAGGATCCTTTTCAGAACAATTTAGTGGTTGATGAGGAAGAAAGAGAAATATATGAACTTGATCCTGAAATCCACTGCTTAGAAGACACTCATCCTTTTCCTCATCTCACTCAAGCATCTTACGAGGAGTCTCTCATGGATAGTCAGCTAAATGAATTGAGCAAGGGAGACAAGGCTAGCGATGGCCGAGGCAGGTACAACCTGAGGTCCGACAAAAGAACAGCAGCACCTGACATTCCCGAGCAGTCCACTAGAGCAAAGAAGCCTGCTAACAAAGTAGCATACAGTCACAGAGGTAAGAAGGCTCAACCCCTCTCCCCCATTATCTAGAGTCATGTTCCTGAAACAAGAGAAATCCCAAAGCTTACACCTTCTTTTAATTTCGAGCATGAAATTCAAAAGATCAGAATCCATGTGCCCCTCACCGAGATAATTAAACATGGAGAATTTAAAAAACGCTTCTCTGAGATTTTACAGTCTGAAGCCTCATGCCTTCCCACAGACTCCATAAATCTCCAAGATGAAAAGCCAGCAGTTTTCCAAGGTCCTATGGTAGAAGACAGAGATGATTCATCCCCTCCCTTCTACACCTCCCTGAACATACATGATAAAGTGCTGCATAATTGCCTTATGGATTCAGGGGCCTCTCACAATCTCATGCCCAAAACTGTCATGGAAGAGCTAGGACTAGAAGTCACCTGAGCCTACCATGACCTCTACTCTTTTGACTCCAGGAGAGTTCAGTGTCTTGGAGTTATTAAAGACCTAGTTGTGACCCTGTTTCAACTGCCCATGAAAAGTGTGGTCATGGATATCGTAGTAGTTGATGTCCCCCCAAGTTCGGTATGCTATTGTCAAGATCTTGGATAAAAAGACTGGGGGGAACCTTGCAGATGGACCTCACGTATGCTACCATCCCAGTGTTTGGAGGAGAGCATAGAAGACTATACAGGGAAGCCCAACTAGCCTACATAATCAGTGATGAAGCCAACCCCACTAATCATCCCATCTTTGCCTTGGACACTGATTTAGGCTCCAGTTTACTGCAGCTCACCCATGCCCCCGAGCCTCCTCTGAAACTCAAAAAGCATCCCACTGTTTCCCCTAAAGTTCCCCCCTCCGTCGCCCCAATTTGGAGAATGTTCGTTGATGGAGCCTGTTCCCGAGAAGGCGTTGGAGCTGGGGTGTTTTTCGTGTCACCTGCTCAGGAGACCATATCCCTGTCATATAAACTGGAATTCGAAACCACCAACAATGTGGCCGAGTATGAAGCTCTCATCCTAGGATTAAGAGCCGCAAGGGAAATGGGAATCCAGGAGGTGGCAGTGTTCGGAGATGCAGAATTGGTAGCCCAGCAGATCAGAAGCGCTTATCAGGCCAAGCATCCTCGACTTAGGAGTTACAGGAATGAGGTATGGGACCTAGTTGACAGTTTCTTCTCAGCGTTTAACAATTCTTTCATCCCAAGAGAGGAGAACACAGTGGTAGATTCCTTGGCTACATCAGCAAGCAACTTCAAAGTACCCTTGCCGCCCAAGCTTAGGTATGATGTAGAAGTAAAATACAGGCCCTCCATACCTGACAATGTCAAGCATTGGAAGGTGTTTGAGGATGATCTTGAGATCAAGAAATTCTTGGAGACTATCGAAGAGTTTTCAGAGCTGCATATCGATCAAGATTCTGTCTCTGAAGAAAGATTGGATGGGGGTAAGTTGCTGAGTAAAATAGCAAAGCATGACATTATTCAATTGCCTAGCAATCACATTCCGAGGGGACTGGTCCCATTAGAGAGATTTTTTGATGGGAATGATGTGGCATTAAAGGGTAGAGTCTCAGGTGATGGTGCTGACACAGCTGAGTGCAACATAGGCACACCAGAGGAGCCTAAGTTTGTCAAGTTGTCAAGGAGTTTGACCGAGGAGCAGAGGGTTGAATATACTGAGTTGCTGAGGGAGTTTGCTGATGTGTTTTCATGGACCTACGAAGACCTCAAGACGTATGACACATCTGTCATTGAGCACAAGATCCCACTGAAAGAAGAGGCTAAGCCATTCAAGCAGAAGCTGAGACAGATAAATCCCATGCTGCTACCTGTCATGGAGAAAGAAGTGAAGAAATTGCTAGATGCCCAAATCATTGTCCCCTTGAGATATTCTGATTGGGTGGCCAATTTGGTTCCGGTAAGAAAGAAAAGTGGGGAAATCAGACTCTGTGTTGATTTCAGGAACCTGAACAGGAGCTCAAAGAAAGACAATTATCCCCTGCCCAACATGGAGCACATATTGAAGAAGGTCACTGGTGCATCTAGGATATCCATGATTGATGGATTTTCTGGTTACAATCAAATATCAGTCATGCCTGAGGATAGGGAAAAAAAAGCTTTCACCACTCCTTGGGGCACATTCATGTATGCCAAAATGCCTTTCAGATTGATGAATGCAGGGGCAACATTTCAGCGAGCCATGGACATAGCCTTCATCGGGGAGAAATATAAGTTTGTGGTAATCTATTTCGATGACATAACAGTCTTCTCCAAGTCTGATAAAGAACATTGTTGCCATCTGAGAAGAGTTTTTTCGAAATGTCACAGGTTTGGCCTTTCCCTGAATCCCAAGAAATCTCTGTTTGCTATGAAAGAAGGGAAGCTATTAGGCCATATAGTGTGAATAGAGGGAGTAAGGATTGACCCTAGCATGGTAGAATCACTCCAGACCCTGTCACTTTCCAGATCTAAGAAGGAAGTTCAGGCCTTTTTGGGGAAGATAAATTTTTTGAGGAGATTTATCTCTAATTTTGTTGAGTTGGTGAAACACATCATAGCCATGCTCAGGAAGGGAAATGAAGTGAAATGGACTGCTGAACCCAGGGAATCTTTTGTCCAAATAAAGAGGGCGTTGACTGAGGCACCTGTGCTAATCAGTCCTGATTATTCTAAAGATTTCCTGATTTTCTCTTTTGCTTCTTGTGATACAATAGCAGCAGTCTTATTGCAGAAAAATGATCAAGGGCAAGAGCAGCCTATTGCCTTCTACAGCAAGGCATTGAGAGATGCAGAACTCTGGTACAAGATCATGGAGAAGCAGGCCTATGCCCTGGTGAAAGCCCTCAAAGCTTTCAGAGTGTATGTCTTGCACTCAAAAGTCACTGCATACATTCCTTCAGCCTCTGTGAAGGACATTCTTGTACAGCCTAACATAAACGGGAGGAGAGGTAAATGGATCGCCAAAATCTTAGAATTTGATCTAGAGATTAATCCCACCAAGTTGATAAAGGGGCAGGGTTTAGCCAAATTGCTGGCTGAATCCAATTGTGAGGCCTTGGGGCAATTGCGAGGCCTTGGGGGTTAACTTCATCAATGAGCAAGCCGAGTCATCCAGCAAGAGTTCTCAGGGTGCCCTATCACTGACAGCATGCCCCTGGTATAAGGATATCTTGTACTTTCTGCAAGAGTTAAGGCCTCCTGATGGAATGGAAAAAATCAAGGCAAGAGCTTTAAAGCTCAAAGCTGTCAGATATTGCCTCATTGACCAAGTCCTGTACTGGAAAGACCCTCTAGGGGTATTTTTAAGATGCTTGGACCCACAATAAGCCCAGAAGGTAATGTCTGATTTTCACAGTGGCCTTTGTGGGGGTCATCATTTCTGGAAGACCACAGCCCATAAGATCCTTCGAGTTGGGTATTACTGGCCCACTTTATTCCCTGATGTCTGCAAAGAGATCAGAGCTTGTATCAAGTGCCAAAAGTTTTCAGGAAAGCAGCAGCTCAAATCTCTGCCATTAAAGCCTGTAGTAGTCTCAGCACCCTTTCAGCAGTGGGGATTGGACTTCATTGGAGAAATTCATCCTCCCTCGAGTGGCCAGCACAGATGGATCCTCACTGCGACAGACTATTTCACCAAATGGATAGAAGTTGTCCCCACCAGGAGCACTTCTCACAAAGTAATCATCAGCTTCCTGGAAGATATCATAGCCAGATTTGGCTGTCCTAACAAGATTGTCACTGACAACGCCACCCCTTTTAGTTCAGAGCCTCTGGTCAAGTTTTGTGAATAGTTTGAGATTTCACTGATTCACTCTACCCCCTATTATCCTCAAGGAAATGGACTGGCAGAGTCTTCCAATAAAAGCCTGATCAAGCTCATTAAGAAATTGTTGGAAGACAATAGAAGGGCCTGGGATTCAAAGCTCAAATTTGCTCTATGGGCTGATCGGGTGACAACCAAGAAGTCACTGGGCATCTCGCCTTACCAACTTGTTTATGGAACAGAGGTCGTTTTCCCTACTCAGCTCGCCTTATCTGTGGCGAAATTCCTCCAGGACCTCGAAGGAGAGCCTGACCATATGGTCAGAAGGATTCATCAGATGGTGGAAGTGCAGTATATCAGAGAACAGGTCATGAACAGGGCCTATAATCATCAGCAGAAGATCAAGCAGGCTTTTGATAAGAAGGGAAAAAAGAAAGAATTCGAGCAGGGTGACCTGGTGCTCAAATGGGATGCACCCAGGCAGGACAGGGGCAAGCACAGTAAGTTTGATGCCCTCTGGTTTGGGCCTTTCAATATCCTTGAAGTATTCTCAAACAACACTTACGGGTTGCAGGATCTAGAAGGCAAAGAAGTTTTTAGTGGCCCAGTAAATGGGCATTTCTTGAAAAAATGTTTTTTGTGAGCCGTAGTCAGCTCTTTTGCCTTGTAAATATTGTTTATATTTTTGTTTTCAGTTTAATAAATGACTCCATAGCCCAACAGCAAGGCACTGAATCTGCAAAAGTGTTCTTAGAGCATCACAGGGATGACTCTATCCCCCATGGAGCCAAATGTTAGCGATATTTCTGGCAATGGGGGTAAAATGCTAAGAAATAGGTAAAAACCCACTTGTCCTAAGTTTTGAATGCAAATGCGCCTGTGGTAAATGACAAGCAAATCTGGACGGTAGGATTTCACGCGCTCGGATCAACGTCGCGCGTCAGATTCTGGAGCCCCCCCGTCTTTTTACCTTTAAGCGGAGGGGGGGGTCCGGAATCCGGGGCACACCTCTTTAACGGTCAAGATCAAAGTGCCCAGATCAACGGCGCGCTAGGAGATTCCGGACCCCCCCTGCCTTTCTACCTTTAAGCGGAGGGGGGGGTCCGGAATCGGGGGCGCATCTCTCCGACGACTAAGATCAAAGCGCCCGGATCAATGTCGCTTGAGCGATCCCATCCTTCTCAGCTGCTCTAGTTTTAATCAACGTGGGGCCCCCTTCCTTGTCATGTCATCTCGCCATCCGTCCTCCACCTGACCGTGCGATGAGGCTCACTCCCTCTAGCCCCTTCTGTCATCCTCCACCATCTGTCTATCTCCCCTCCTGCGGTCCATATGATCCCTTCCCCGTCCCATTGTCCACTCACCACCTGCCATGTGTCCTGCTCCCCTCCACGTCAGTCTCCCAATAAAAACATGCCTATTATATCCTATCTCCTCCCCCCTCAGTCTGTCATCTTCCGTCGTGTTTCCTTCCCTATCACATCTCTCACATCTCATCATCTCCCATTTCCACCCTCGTAGTCTCAGCTCCACCACTCCCGTTATGCGCCCCATCCTTCGCGCGGGCCTCCACGTCTATTCATCAGGACATTCAAGTTAATCCAAGTGGCAGCGCAGGAAGCCTTCCACATCCCAAAGGTGCTGAGTTGGTCGGCTCGTCCTCAATCCCCATGAAGCAGTTATTGAGGTAGTTGGTGGTGGTTAGACACCAGCTCCGCCATAATGGGAAAGTCCGGCGACGAATTAAAGGCATATCGATTCGTCGATGAAACTGTCAGAAGATCGATCGCGTCTTCCATAAGTTGCACGATCATTCAGAGACTGCAGGTGTTGACTGTCAGAAGCCATGCAGACGCAAAGATTTTAATGCAATGTCTTGATTTTGTTGTTGTTGTTGTTTTGAGTATATGAATCGATGGTTGAGCAGAGCTCCTAGTTGTAAATCTTTAATGAAGCACTAATACTCTGGTTATGTATGAACTTTTGAGACTTCTTGTCTTATGAATGCCAGTTTCTTTTCCGTCTTTGTTACACTGTGTTAGAGCAACTTGGAATTGGAGGGTCCAGTCGAGTCGTAGCTATTAGAGGATGATGTTGTAATGGATCACTGTAATAGTTGCGCTGCCTCTAATCAGTTCTTGTGATTTTCCCAACACTGAGCGACTTGGAATTGGAGGGTCCAGTCAAGTCCACCTTCAGTTTCTTGAGACCCTGAACCAAGCGGATCTTGCATTCAGAGTCTTTCTTCTACAAACTGCTGAATGCCCGTTGCCCAAAGTTGTTTGTTCACCTTCCTTGATAAGTCTTCCATCTGCTCATCTTTTAATCAACTCACTGGCTGAAGTTATATCAAGACCTCCTTTGTCCCATACATGCTAGACCCAGTCCCTGAGTTAGAGTGATATCTCCTCGAGCCTTTATCTCCATTTGATCACCCCTTAATAAACAAATCGTGACATTAAACTGATGGGTGTCGGGCTCTACTCCTGCAAGCAATCCAGGAGTGACTCCCGTCGCCAACACCCTCTTTCTTGCAATGCTTGCAAGAGGGCTTCTCTTCCTTTATTGCCACTGAATTTTCCTTCTTTCCATGCCACTTCCTTTTGTCCTCTTTCCTTGAAGACAATTCCCCTGATACACCAACACCTGTTTTCCCTGATTCAATGTATGCCGCTTGAACAAAAACCTCATCAAGGTTAGTTGGTACAAACATGAATACAGTGTTTCAAATATGTGTAGGTAAACCTCCTATATATTTCATAAGAGTTTCTTGGGTATGTAAAGATATGTCTAACATCAATGCCATTTTACAAAATCCATCTGTGTATTCTTTCATTGTTTGTCCCTTTCTTAGTTTAAGAGCTTGTCATTCAATTAACGCTTTCTCTTTATAACCCAAAGGATAGAATTTCTTTCTAAATGCAGAAATAAAACTTTGCCATGATGGAAATACATTACCCACTTGTTGTGTTCCATTTTTCAACTTTCTTTGCCACTAGATGAGTGATGTGCCTGAAAGTCTAAGTGATGCCAACTTGATCTGAATTGCCTCATCCTTAATTTGTTGCACACAGCAATAAACCTCCATCTGTCTGACCCAATTGTCAAGTCTCTTTGCATTAAATTCACCATCATACATGGGTAATTAGAATTTAACATCAAGTTTAAGTAAAGGCATTTCATTCTTATGTTTATGGACATGTTTCTTTGCATTGGATTTAGAACTTGAACTTGAAGAAGAAGGAGGTGAATATGGAGGTGAAGGAGGAATTTGAGGAGGATCCTCTCCTTCTTCACTTTTTCCCTTTGAAGATTCACCCAGATTCGGTCTCTTCCGTTCCAAGTAATCCTCAGACAAAACCTTCATCATCTCCGACATGGCAAAGAATTTTTTTTGAAACTCTTTCTCATACTGAGAAAGTCCCTCTTCCAATGCCATCTTCTCTCTTTGAGAAGTTCCCTTTCTCAATCCAATCAATGGATTCTCTTCAAAAATCTCTCCTTCACCATGATGTATCTTTTCCCTGATTAACATGCAAAACTCAAATCCAAACATCAACTGGCTCTGATACCACTTGATCCGAAAAGATCTTTTAAATGACAATTGATGCAGAGCCCCTACCTCAGCAGAGGTCCGCAACCTCCTGGTCACTGGATCATTCTTCCACTGTGTCGAGCCGGATTAGCTCTTCAAATTCCTCGCTGGAATCCTACGAGGAATCCACATGTCCTTTAGATGCCACACATAGGCCCTCTAAACAGACCCACGTATATCTTCGTGTGCTCCCGATGCTTTCCAAGAATCAATGCAATGTGATCACTAACCCTCGGGCTAGGCCCCACCTCCACGTGACCACCGGCGTGACCATGCTCTTAATGCCAACAGGTGCTACCAGAAATCGACCTTCAGGATTCTGGTTGCAAGGGACCCTTGCTCCTCTAATCTCTGAAACCCGAAATAGGGCTTATGTCCCTTGGTTCCTTCCCTTACTCCTCATCCATACGAACACCTACATGATCACAGGCTACCTCCAAATGGCGCATTGCATTTCACGACTTCGGGGTTTCCAATGCAAAGCCCCCCGACTCCTCTTCCTCAGAAACGCCAAAATGTTGAACCCCAAAAAGGCTGGTGGGTGACTAGCTCCTCACTTGAGCTTCATTCATGTGACCCTATAGTGTGGTCGAGGGCCAAGCTATGGGTACTTTGGGACTTCACAACTTGTATGGCAAAGGGTCTTGTCTCCTGACCTCCCGGGTGCCGAACTCCGACTTCCGAAAATCTCGGCTGCTATATCGAGCGGTCCAAATCTGCTTTGATCCGATGGTCCTGGCAGCTTGTCGCAATCTCCCTTCAGGGATTTTGGAATCAATGTGTGCACCCTTTCTCCGGTGGAAAATTCCCCAAACCGTGTTCCTTGATCAACGGTTCATGAGGTCCATTATCCAATGGCCTGGATTCACCCCTGATTTCGCGTAGCGGGGATTCGTGAACCCTAACTCCCAACCACAATCTGCTCCACCTCACAGTTGTCGAATTTGTGAAGCCTCCAATTCGCTCAGACTGTTAAGGTCTACGCAACTCCTGTAGATCCGACGGTTGTCGGCTATCTTCTCTCAAATCCGATGGCTATGGCATGATCCCTTCCTGTGCTCTCTTTGTGTGTCTAGACACAAATTGAATGGTCCAGATCTCTTCTCCAGTGCCCCAATCAACGAAATTTGTTGCTCCTCCTTCTGAGCTTTGTCAACTCATAAACCTCGAAGGTTTCTCTACCTTTTCACTCCTTGCAAGATTCCTGCACACAAATGTGCTATCCTTCCTAAGCTTTGGTTTCTCCCCGGCTTGGAATATTTTCGCTGCTTCGAAGGTCTCGGCCTCCGATAATTCTCCTGCAATCTCTGATTCTTGGTCTCGCCTATGTTCTTGGGATGTTGTCCCTCCTAATATTTTCATGCTCAAATCTCTAATGGATTCGTCCCTTGCCTTCTCCTTCAAATGGATATTGGTGTCTTCCTGGAACCCTCATGCTCAACCACTCCTTGTGCTTTGACTAGCCTTCCAATGGTTGTCTATAAACACTTCACTTGAGTGTTGGCCTGGTGCACTCCTTGCACAGGTCTTTTTCCTCCTTGAGCTTCAACTACTCAGACCTAAATGGTCTATGTCCCTATCTCTCCTTGAAGGGATATAAGTGCCCTCTGGAAACTTATGCTCAATTACTCCTTGCTGAGCCTACAGGGGTGTTCAGTAACCCTGTGAATGTCTTCCCTGTGACACTCCTCCTTCCCTTGTACTAGAAATAGATTTCCCTGGTGCGTTCTATACACTCACTCGATGTCGACCTGGCAGAGCTTCACAGAACGTTCAGAAGTTATGTCTTCTCTCTGTGCCCTCCTCAGCACAGTCTTGTCTCCAAGGTGTTCAACAACCTCAAGACTTCTTTCCCTGGAGTCAATGACTTCCTCTTGTGCACCCTCTTGGCATGCCTTTGCCTGAATTCTGCAGAAATTCAGAAGTGCACTTATGCACTAGCCTTCAGAGTCCTCGGTACTCTGTCATGAAACCTCTTGCATGAAACCTCAAAGAACCAAACGTGAAATCAGTAAACCCGCAGACAGCAAAATCTATCTATCCCTGCAAATGCATATCTAACATACATATATAGCATATCATAATCACATAAAGACATTCATCAACATACATAGAATAACATGCAGAAAAAACTGCTCTGATTGTATTAATATGAAATGCCTCTTTACAATGTGATCTCGGACTGCAACAGAGTCGTGGCTTCCTCTCTTCTCCCTTATGTTATGTCTCAATATTCAAACTCTCTCAAAAAATAAGATGCTAAGATGTTTTTACAAGAAGGGGCTCCTCGAGCTCTTCCCTCCATCTCACCAACTCTCATAAATTACAATAAATTACATTGAATGGGCCATCTAATCCGAATCGGATCTAGATCCCCATCGACCTGTTAGCCATTAAAGGCAGCTATAACTACAACATGCTCAAAGGCACGGCTTGGCTCTACAAGCCTTACAAACATTTAATACATTAAATTCAAATTTGAGATTTGAAAGTGAGAGGGTTGCACCTCTTCTCTCCATTGAACACTGTTGGGTGCATTGGATGGCTAGTGCTTGATGACGTGGAGTGATGCTCCTGCATCAACAATAGCATGTGTTAATTAAGCATTTAGGAAGTTGAATGAAAGAGGAAGAATTATGAATGAAACATGACAGCCATATACACTTATACAGATCGAAAATAAAGCAATAAGAACAACAAACCATAAACACCAATGTGATAACAGAGTTTGACAATCTCACCTATGTCTTCAGGCCTTTGTCTCAGTGGGTGAGGCTTTCTTATTTCTGTTAAAATATTAGAAATGAAATCACAACAGTGCCAAAAGGTTACAAAAATGATCTGGTCTTGTTCTACCAGATCTCTAGAACCCAAAAAAAGAAACGACATTGAAATCGGATGACCGGAGCTCCCAAAAATGGCCCGCAAAGGTGCGCTCCTCAATAGCTTCCTTACATAAAAATGTATTTGGCTTGGAAAATATTCATCATAAACCTTCTCTGAATTTCCTTTCATGGCCTCATGAAGCCTTTTTTTATATAGATCTGAATTTGGTAACCATCTCCCAAATTCCCCCCAAGATCTGGCCTCAAAAAGGGCCCAATATCCCCCAAAAAAGACCAAAATATCTCAATTTTGCTGAATAAAACAATTAAATCACTATTATATAGTTTAAAAAACCATTTTAGGCATATAATTAAACTTAGCCCCTAAATTTTGGGCGTGCGCCCCCTTTGCACGGTCGCATGGAATCATATGGCCAAGCACCAGCCCCCTAGGGGTTGCGCATTGACCCCTCTTCTGCCAACACCTAGATTTATGTGAAAGGCCATATGGCCATGTGTCAAAACCTCCATGCACTATTAATAGGCTAAGCCCCTGGTCCAATGCATGTGGTTATTCCCCTAGTCGGCGGGCTATCCCAACCGACTAGGGCTAACCCTTATTTCCCACGCAAATAGTTATATACCAGGTCTTATGGTGGAAGTTCCCAAAACCGTGGGTTGGATCCATCCGCGCCATAACTCTATTGCATGGTGGTTAGCACCGAGTACCAAGAGGATGGATGTATGGACATGCATATAACCAGGGTTGGAGCAATCGTTTACAACCGCGCGTCAAAGGGTATATGTTGCAGTTCTATGGTGTAGTCACATGGTTCCCACGCCAGGGGTTGGGGCCTAGCCCCAGCCCTAACCTTTTTCGATAGCACACACAATACAACTTAAATGTTATTTCGGTCGTATACATAATAAGAACCAACGACAAGCAGGTTGGTAGACCTGTCCCTGCCAAGTCAGTAGCTCGGACAGAGGTCGCGAGTTCAAATCCCACAAACTCCAAATAATTTTTCCAACCAATAACCGGTAAAGGGGTGCCACATGGAAGCCCATTTTTGGGCCACGTGGCACCTCTCCATTCATCTAAATATTCCATGTGTCAATCAACCAATAAATGCCAAGTGGCCACGTCAGCACGCCTGCCACGTGTTCATACCTGCCATGTCATCATCATGGATGTGACACGTGTCACCCTTGTAGTGGTGACACATGTCACTCTCAGATTGGTCCACCTATCTATCCACATCAACCGTTCGTACGCCCAACCACCTTGCCATGCGTCACCTCTAGATGTTGCCATGTCAGCGCCAACAATGTATGCCACGTCATTTGTACGATCGTATGGCCTGTACAGTTAGCTGCCACATGGCACTGTACAGACTGTACAGTCATCATTTGTTTTTCCTATTTGTCAAAATGAACATACCGTCATATCTGGAGCATATGACGTTCGTTTGAGCCCGTTCAAGTTGCATTGGGTTCATATCAACGATGCTCCTGGATCCAATTCTAGATCAATATACCAATCATCTCATGCATCCTCATAATCATACCAAAAATATATTTCTTCAGTGTATTCATTGTTGATGGACTTCATAATAGACTTCAAAATATAATTATTTTTCTTTGCCTACTAAAAGAATGTCTTGATGTTTGCCTTGAAGTATTCCAACTTTCGTTGTAGAGTCGAATATCCATTGGAAACAACACATATAATCTACCAAATGAAAAATATTGATTTATTTATCCACTGGGTCTAATATGGTAGCAATATGAGCATCCTCTGAAAAGTTAGGAGCTCTGCAGTCTCGCTGCCATCACGAAAAACCTGAAAATGGATGATTTTAAATCAGCGATATCTTTACTTCTGAAGCTTCGATTCGAACGATATTTTTTTTTAAATTGGGTGAAATTGTGAGAGGAAATCATATATGTAATTTTTTGGGGAAAATTTGGCACCAACTTCTACATAAATCAGTAAAATCACGCGATCATCCGTGGAAACCCCCCGAAAAATAGAATATTTTAAAATGTCGATAACTTTACTTCCTAGAGTCGGTTTCAAAAGATTCTTTTATTTGGTTTTTTTCTGAGAGGAACTCAAATATAAAACCATTTTCTACAAATTTTCCACATAAATCTATAGAAATTATCCAAAATGTCGCATCCCTCTTTGTCTTCTTCGAAAAACCTGCAAAAATAGAAAAATAAATTGTCACTTTTTGTGACCGAAGAAAGTGCTTTGATACCAATTGTTAAGTACTTGAATAAATATGCAAATATACTTCAGAAATAACCCCTAATATGAACAAGAATACACCAAAACATTCACCAAATATTGAACACAAGAAATAGTCAAAACCCTTGAGGTAGGGTAACACCATATATTAATCCTTATGGAAGGATAACACTCCTCAAGCAATGCTTGGTACATTCACAATATTATTCACTATGCTTCAATACATTGCTTACACTTATTTATATAATATTCTCTCTATTTCCTATGAACATTCTAGAGAAGGAAAGTTCCAGTAGGTAGAACCTTCTAGAAATCCTTCTCACCTTTATTGTGTTCACACTATTACATGGACCTTATTTAATAATATAGTAGACCTAGTCCACCTTACATTGAATGGAATCCACTAATAATACATAACCACATTCCCATTGAGTACCTCCCTAGGTACCCCATATTACCTCCCTAGGTATACTGCAGCAGAGCATAGGCCTCACCTTCTACCTAGGTTTTCTCTTATATTGGATGTCTCAAGATATATCATGTGTTCATTTGTGTGTGGATGGTGTGTTATTTTGCTTATTTCTTTCATTTCCGTACTCAGTTATTTTCATAAATTCAAGAAAAGCTAGTAATTAATTAATCTCGGATCTAAGGAAAATTAGTCTACATAATCTAATATTTCATAATATTATAAGATATGTTGTGACAAAATGTTCTAGTGAAGTATCAACAATATTTTACAGATCAAATAAGAACTAATTTTAATTACAATGACCTTTCAACTCAAATAAGGAAGTACAAACCCTTTACCACAGAGGTAATAAGATAAATTTAAATTTCCCTTCATGAGGGGCATCCGACTTTTTTGTATCCATTGTTCCATTACCCATGGTGAAGGACAAAGGCTTGCGAATTGTTCAATCAATATGCATTTCACTAATGAAATAGATTTCATTCAATGAATCATGTAAGGAACTTTATATTAGGGATCTACTTCATCTTCTTAATGAATCATAATGGGGCAAACTTGCTTGCTATAATATATTTATCAGTTAAGTGAAAGAGAAACTAGGAGTCAAAGAGATATGGCATATGCCTACCTAAACTGAAATAGAAAACCAATTTGAAGTTCCACTTAGCATTATTTTATGCTCAAAATGAATATTTTATCAATTTTGAATGTTTTTTTTATAATTAGAATTTGCAGATAAAATCAAACCAAAAAGATATTAGAACCTGCAGATAAAGTCAAACCAAAAAAGAGATTAGAACTTGCAGATAAAGTCAAACCAAAAAAAGAGAAAGAAAATGAAATAACAAAATCCATTTTAACTTTGAATGAAAGTTGAAGCTTACACATGGATTGATTTTTGTTTTAGTCACTTGACTTTTGCGATATGAATGTTTAAGTCTTTCATACATTTAAAAGATGCTTATCCACATTTTGACATTAAGAAAAAGTAAAGTGAACTTTATGACCTAGAGTCTAAGAGACTCTTGTTAACCGTTAATATAAAAGCCCACTTTTAAAATAAAAGTTCTTATCGATTTTAAATGATATAGATTTTAACTTTGTATTAAAAGATTTACACATTAATTGTTTGATTTCTTAGCTTTTACATTTAAGTGACAGTTATTGACATTTGGGCACTTAAAAGAAGCCAAGTAGACTCTAAAATTAGTGTGAAGATATATGTCATATGTTAATACATATAAGAATAAATTAATGAATAAAACATTGTTAAAATTGGATTAGTATTATTATAGTATTGTTATTTTATATTCAAAGTGATTTTTTTTTAATAATTTTGAATGTTTTTTAGTGTTGAGATTTTGAGAAAGTAAGTTAATGTTGAGGTGGAGTAAATGGCTCAATCTTTAGATTCTATGGGTTAGATAAGAAGGACAATTATACCTCACGGTGGGTTGTCTAAGTTAATAATATGCATGGGGATTCACCTTGTTGACCAATATCTTATCACGTTCATTCATAAAGGAGGTTTTAAAAATGTGAAAAATAGGGTCAATATATTGTAGGTATTAGAGTGGTGTGTGGGGTATGAGGGGGTTTGTAGGTATTGGGGGGGGGTTAAAAAGGGCATTTGGGAAAAACTGGGGGATATCTAGTAAAAAGATGTTTTCTTTTATTAGAAACATGTATTGGGAGGGGGGTTTAACAAAAGGATTTTGGAAGGTATTTTCCAATACCTAGTGAAATTAGGGGTATTCTTTAATATCCCATAAATGCATGTGTTGGTTCACAAGTGGAGTCCTATCACCTCGTGACAATATGATCTTTGAAGCCCTAAATTGTGGAATTGTTAAATTGTTCTACTTTTTTAATCTATTTGATTTTGAATATGTAGGTTTCCACAACTAGACATAATTGAAGAATAATTTTTATGGATATAACTGTGTGAGAGGTTTCAAAACGTCCAACGTTTCGAGTGGACACTCCACCCATCGTCAAGGACACAAGAAACTAGTATACTTGAAACAATTAATTAATATAATTGTAACACCATGTTTCCCCCAATCTGTAAAAATAACTATATTGGCCAAGAACTA
>JASDQU010737372.1:53429-67855 GCA_032191745.1 Picea mariana | reverse complement strand
TTTCATTATAAACAAAGGGGGCAATTGTAAACTTAGACCCAAATCTATTAAGACAATTGAAATTTGAACAACTTGATTGGAAAGGAAAATTTGGTGAAGAAAAGGAGAATAAAAAAAAGGGAAAAAATTGCACAATATTACGAGGCTAAAATGAAAACATAGGAATAATTAGTAAATCAAGCATAAAATTAAATTGACAAAATATTTAATATTAATGACATTTACCTTTACAACTTGAGTGGGCTTACTGGTTAAGAACATGTGTTTCCTCATAATAGGTCACAAGTTCAAATCCAGAGGGGGGTAGAGTCTGTACACCTCCGTAGACTAAAGTAGTCAAATCGTTATGTGAAGGGGGTCCCTTGCATGGGGGCTTCACCTTGTTGACCAACATGTTATCACATTCATTCATAAAGGAGGTTTTTAAATTATGAAAAATGAATTCAATATATTGTAGGTATTGGGGGGGGGGGATGTGGGGTATCGAGGGGTTTATAGGTATTGGGGGTATAGAAATGGGTATCTAGTAAAAACAGGGGTTTCTTTTATTGAAAAGATGTATTGGGAGGGGGTTCAACAAAATGATTTTTGGAGGTATTTATCAATATCTAGTGAAATTAGGGGTATTCTTTAATATCCCACGAATGAAAGTGCTATGTCACAGGTTTACTAAGTGAAGACCCCGTGGTCCCTTGTCCCACAAACAAAGGGGTCTTCTACACCAATTTGATGTCTAGCTTGATCATGACCTTAAAATTAGATTATATATATACTTACTCTGACAATAATAGTTAGGTGACTTAGCCACTACATATACACCTTAGTTGTATTCACGAGTCGTCAATTATTTCTAAGATTTCAACTCGGTCTTCAACATAACTGAAATGAAATAAGTTTATCAAAATTGAAATTTGACATTAAACCATCATTATTTCTAAGATTTCAATTCGATCTTCAACATAACTGAAATGAGATAAGTCTATCAAAATTGAAATTTGACATTAGACCATCATTATTACAAGTAACCTAAATGGTGGCTAAACTTCACTTCAACCCAAAAATTAAAAAAAACACACTACTTTTATTTTAAGTTTATTAAATTAAATTTTAATACTAAATATTAAAATTAAAGTAGGTTACCCATTTGAAGATGTTTGATAGTAGATTCCACCTCATTATACCTCTCAAAAAGGTAGAAATTGTGATTTTTTTTCAACATACCTAACAACTTTTTAACATTCTACCATTAAAAAATAAATCACTAGTGGAACTTGGTAGACCAACTCCGTATACCCCCAAGTAACATAGGTGAACACAAAAGGACAAAGTCGCATTGACATGTGTCAAGATGAGCATGATATAACACCTGCCAAATTAAAAAATTGGTTCAAACTTTTGGATAATGATAATGTGGTGCCAACAAGGTACTACATTCATATATATCTTGTTTAATATAAGAATAATTTTTATTCATAAATTGAAAAAGATATGATGGAAATTTTTCCTATTCAATGAATCTTGCCTTTAAAATGTTAATGTCTATGAATGTGAGTTTCATGGGTCTTCTATGATGTGTGGTTGTTGTTTATGTAAAGAATGTACATATAGTATATTTTTTAAATACAAAAATTATAATAATAATAATTATAATATTTTTAAAAAATTATAGTATTTAAAATTATGTTATGATTTTTTTTTTAAGATAAGGGATCTTTTTCACGTGATTGATGACTGATGACTTGGTTTATGAAAATATGTATAACTACTCTTCAAATTCAAACTTTCAACTAAAAATCACATGTTCTTAACTTTTATAAAAAATCATCTAGCTATACATACACATATCCTATGAACTTCCAACTACCACTTATAAAAGTGGGTCCTTGTTCTACACACCAAAGGGATCATGTGGTGACATACCCCATAGTTCATTGTGAAATCCCAAGGGAGTAAGCCACCTCATTAACCTTATCCTAAATGAAAACCGAAGGATGACCAATTCCTCCTAACCGCCTCGGAACTCAAAAGATCCAATTAATGGCGTTTTATAATCCATTTGTAAATCCGTCACTGGTAACCATAAATTTATATATCGGATGGAAACCCCTCAATTATGAGACCACGCATTTTATTTATTTATTAATTGATGTGCCAAGAAATGGAATTTTCTTGTTTTTTACGACAGTGGGAATTGTGAATATTCGGATTTTCTTTAATTTATTTTTAATTATTCGAGATTCGTGCCCCCACTCAACGAGGGGAACAAAGAGAGCGATCTCCTTTCCAGCTCCCCTCAACGAGGGCCTGGTGTAAGTGGTGGGAACTTGGAAGGTAAGGAGGCCAAGTTCTACGATAACCATAAATACTGAAACGTGGGCGTCCAAGAAATTCCATCTCCAACTGTTTTCATTCTTGGTCATCTGGGTAGTGTCGGTTTGAATCCGCAGAGGCTCGTTTTTCTGGCAGTTTTGGTTTCAAGAAGGCTCATTTTTCGCCATGGGTGGTGCTCTGCTGAGCGAGACTCTATCGGAAATACTGATACCCGTTGCTGCTGTTATTGGAATTGGGTTCTCCCTGCTTCAATGGCTGTTGGTATCGCGCGTTAAAGTGGGTCCTGAGAAGGCCTCGTCGCGCAATAATGGAGTGTATAACGAGTTTTTGCTCGACGAAGCCGATGAAGATGGCACCGATGTAAGAAACGCTGTCCCCAAGTGTGCCGAGATTCAGAACGCCATTTCCCTCGGTATGAAATTCTGTTGAATATGAATTCTTATATTTTTTTGTCCAAACGAAAGGTCGGTTCATTTCATTAGGATTATTAAGAATGGGAATTCTGTTGAGTGTTAACGGGAGAGCATGATACTGATTAAATTTGAATCCTTTTGTTATTCTTGATGTTACTGTCTCTTGGTCATCTGGGCTTATTTTATTAATCTGGAGATTTTATCTCTATGCTTGAACAGTGGGAAAACATGTCTGATGTTAGCGTGATAAGTACGGTTGTTTATTGTAGTCTCCTGTGGGTTGAGATCAGTTTGAATTGATTTATTTTGATTTCTTGCCTGCTTTGCAGCCTGGAGATTTGTTCAAAATTTTTAAATTTGAAAAATAGTGTTAGAGGTATGCTTACTGTTTTGGTTTAGCTTTTTCACATTGGTTTTGAGGTCTGTCTTCTGGCAGCATATAAGTTCTAATATATGATCTTATCAATGAGGGTGTGCACAGATAGTATGCCCTCATGCCAATTGGTGGTTTATTGGTTACTGGATGAATATTTGCGATTGCTTGGGCTTCCCTCTCTGTGGGATGTGTTATTTGTTTGGGTAAAGTATATGTAATAATAAACAATGAATACTGAGATACACTGTTGAAATAAGAAAATGTTGTCATGTCTTTAGTTGCTATGCTGTGTTAATATATCATGATCCCATCAATGAGGGTCTGCACAGCTAGTATGCCCTCATACCAATTGGTGGTTTATTGGTTACTGGATGAATATGTTAGCTTGTTTGGGCTTCCCTCTCCGTGGGATGTGTTATTTGTTTGGGTAAAGTATATCTGATAATATGCAATGAATACTGAGATACACAGTTGAAATAATAAAATGTTTTCATGTCTTTAGTTGCTATGCTGTGTAGGATGTGTTATTTGTTTGGGTAAAGTATATCTAATAATATACAATGAATACTGAGATACACAGTTGAAATAAGAAAATGTTTTCATGTCTTTAGTTGCTATGTTATGTTTGGTATTTTGGAATAGTTGTTAAAATTTTCCATTTTTCTTTTTTTTTTTAATTGTTAATTTGTATTGTGTCTAAAATTTCCTTTTTTCTTTTTTTCTATTTTTATTTTCTCTTTTCTTTTTTTCTATTTTTATTTTTGTTTTGTGTTTGGTATTTTGAAATAGTTGCAATGTGTATAAAATTTCCTCTTTTCTTTTTTTCTCTTTTTGTTGTTAATCTGTACTGTGAGTGCTGGAATAGCTTATATTTGCAAACGGGTTATGTGAATGCTGGAATAAATTATATTTGCAAATGGGTTATTTGTACTGATTGCTGGAATAGCTTATATTTGCAAATGGGTTATTTAAATCATTGGTATTGCAACATTTCTGCAAGTTTTGGAATAGCTGGTTGTATTTATGTTTCCGATGGGTTATTTAAATCATGGTATTTTAATAGTGCCGTGAGTTTTGGGATAGCAATAGATCATCGTTGCCTTTGTAAGGTTTGGATGAATACTAAAAAGTTATAATAAAAATTTGTTTGAAAAATCATTTTAAGGTTTTAAACTATTCAGATTTTCATGCTTTATAGAATGCTTTTATCTCACTTGCTTCAACTTCTTGTTGTTTACAAAGAGGAAGCAAATATGATCTTCTGGATGTGCATGATGGGTACATGTTGTTTGGGTGTGTTTGTTATAATAAACAATAAATACTAAAATAGGATGATAAATAGTTGGATATGCTTTGTGTTTGGCCTTTTCAGAATAGTTGCTATGTCTTTAAAACCTCCTTTCCCCTTTCTTTGGCTTTTCCTTTTTTTAACCTCTTCTCCTTTTTCCCTTCCTTTGGCCTTTCCTTTTTGGTTGTTAATCTGAAGTGTGAGTTTTGGAATAGCTTGTTGTATATGGCCTTACCTTTTTGGTTGTTAATCTGAATAGCTTGTTGTATATGGCCTTACCTTTTTGGTTGTTAATCTGAAGTGTATATTTGCAAATGGGTTATTTAAATCATTCAAGTTGTGTGGTTGTGCCTGTAATAATTAACAATGAATACTAAAACAGGATGATAAAAGGTGGATATGCCGTGTGTACCATTATAAATAATGAATACTAAAACAGGATGATAAATARTTAGATATGCTGTGGTTGGCATCTTGGAATAGATACTATTTCTTTTCTCTCCTCTCCTCTCCCCTTTCTTTCATCTCTTTTTTTGGTTTAATCTGTACTCTGAGTTCTGGAATAACTCGATCTCGATGTATATTTGCAAATGGGTTATTTAAATAATTGGTATTGTGATAGTGCCGTGAATTGAATAGTTTGTTACGTTTATGTTTGCAAATGGCTTAATTAAATCATTGGGATATAGATGTCATTGGGATCATAATAGTACTTCGGGTTTTCGAATTATAATTTTAATGGGTTATTCAAATTCAAATTATTGAGGTAGAAATAGAAAAATTGTTAATCTGTACTTGCGGGCTTTGGCATAGATTGTTGCGTATTTGCACATTGGAGATTTAAATCATGTTGTGAATTTCTAAAATTATTCCAATCTTATTGAGTGCTTCTGCCTTGCTTGCTAGTATCATCTTATTGTCGACTTCTTTTTGCATGTAAAGAAAGCATAGATGCTCTTCTGGATGATGCATATGTGTCATAATAAACTATGAATACTATAACAGGATGATAAACAGTTGGATATGCTGTGTATGTCATAACAAACACTAAATACTAAAATAGGATGATAAACAGTTAGATATGCTGTGTTTGACGTTTTTTAATAGTGGTTATGTCTTTAAAATCTCGTCTCTTCTTCCAATTTATTTTGTTGTAAATCTGTACTATGAATTTTGGAATAGCTTGTTGTGTGTAATAGTGCTGTGATTTTTAGAAAATCTTGTTGCCTTTATGTTTGCCAAAGGATTAATTTAAATCATGGGATTGGAATTTCCCATTCTCTTTGTTGTTGTTAATCTGTACTGTGAGTTTTGGAATAGATTATTGCATGCTTCTACCTTGCTAGTATCATTTTATTCTCGACTTCTTCTTGCTGAGCCAGCTGAGATTCTTCTGAGATTCTTCTTGATGTATATTTTTCCATTTTCGTGTTTCCATTGCTAGGTCATATTAGCTTAAACCTGAATTGGCTGATTGTATGTCTTTTATGTATGGGATTTCCATTGTATGTCTATGCATGGGATTTCATCCCATCACGCTACCAACTTTTATATTGGGTTTTTGCTATCTTGGTTGAGTTTGTCAAGGCTACGTTCAAATCATTTTCTGATTTTTGTTTTTCTTGTGTTGGATGTACTGTTTATTTTTGTTTTCTCCCTCAACCCACTTACTACATTTAAAAGTAAAATTAATGATTAAAGATCAAAAATTTTAACGTGTCTGTTTTTTCTATTAAGGAGTTGTTTTCCTGGTTTCTGTACCGGGTTTAGATATTTTATAGTAAGCTGGTTTCTTCTTCCTATTTCATTTTTAGATCATAGGCGGGGTGATGTTGCCACAAGGAAGCTTACTGGTGCTTCTGTTGACTTTGCGAGTAGAATTTCAAGGGATGTGCAAAAAAAACTCAAAATTTCATATTTTATAGTTATGAAACATGAATTTGGAATTGATAACGAATTTAACTAGGTTTTGGTTGAAGAGTTCCTATATTTTGGGCCTACTAAGAGATCACAAGTTCAAATATAGAGAGGTAGGGTATGTATACCTCTGTAGATATTACCAGTCAAATCACTGAGCGAGATCCCTTGTCCCACAAACAAGAGGTTCTCATGTAACAATTTGTGCCATAACCTTAAAAATAGATTATTATTATTATAATTGACTAGAATATATCAAAGATGATTCTAATTGGTTCTCGGTACAAATGCTTGCATATTTGAAGTTCACGAAGTCTTAGGAATGGATTTACAGGGCAGGTAGTGCGAGAAAACTCAAAATTGCATTCTCATCTTTTATGAAAGTTTTARGCAATGAAATTGATTGAGGTTGAAAACGAATTTAATCAGGTTATAATCAATGAACAACTCAGATATTTATAGTCTCCTAGTTCGTTCCGTTTATCATGGGGTAGAATGTATTGGAGGCAATTATAATTGGATCTTGATATAAATGCTTGCATATATGKACAATAAGTCATATGAAAAGAAGTTTACTTGTTTTGCAGGGGCTACCTCATTTCTGTTTCTCATGGGGTAGAATGTATTGGAGGCAATTCATTTCTGTTTCTCATGGGGTAAAATGTATTGGAGGCAATTATGGGTAGAATGTATTGGAGGCAATTATAATTGGGTCTTGATATAAATGCTTGCATATTTGAAGTACAAGAAGTCTGATGAAAAGAAGTTTACTTGTTTTGCAGGGGCTACTTCATTTCTGTTTACACAGTACAAATATCTGGGGATTTTCACTGTATGTTTTGGGCTTCTCATATTTTTGTTCCTTGGTTCTGTGGAGGGTTTCAGCACCAAGCAACAGCCATGTAACTATGATACGGCAAAGATGTGCAAACCTGCTCTTGCGAATGCATTGTTCAGCACCATAGCCTTCGTGCTTGGTGCTTTCACGTCTGTTCTGTCTGGTTATCTTGGAATGAAAATTGCAACATATGCTAATGCAAGAACCACTTTGGAAGCCAGGAAAAGTGTTGGGAAGGCCTTCATTACAGCATTTAGGTCTGGTGCTGTGATGGGATTCTTACTTGCTGCTAATGGGCTTTTGGTCCTGCACATCACCATTAACATTTTTAAGCTCTATTATGGAGATGACTGGGAGGGCCTCTTTGAAGCCATTACCGGTTATGGTCTTGGTGGGTCTTCAATGGCTCTTTTCGGAAGAGTCGGTGGAGGAATTTACACTAAAGCTGCTGATGTTGGTGCTGATCTTGTTGGGAAGATTGAGCAAAACATACCCGAAGATGACCCTCGTAACCCAGCTGTGAGTTTTTCTTAGTTTTGATTGTGTAGAGTCATAGAAGACCTCTCTGTATGTTTTGGCATAATGAAGAACACTATTTTTTTTCATTCTAAGAAAACCTAATACTTGTAACATAGAAACAAAGCAATTTTCGTTGCTTCATAGAGTACATAGAAAACCATCATTACATGAACATAGAATACAGATTCAAGATGTTGTCGACTTTAGTAACTCTTTCTTTGGGCAAAAATGTCCACAGGAAGTGTATGCAATTGAATTTGATGGTTTCAGGCATTGAAACTTGTTTGGCCTCTGTGGATGCAATTGAATTTGATGGTTTCAGGCATTGAAACTTATTGACGTTTTTCTTGTTATGCCCATCCAGGTTATAGCGGATAATGTTGGTGATAATGTTGGAGACATAGCTGGCATGGGCTCAGATTTGTTTGGATCCTATGCTGAAGCTTCCTGTGCCGCTCTTGTCGTGGCATCCATCTCATCATTTGGCAATAATCATGATTTCACTGCAATGTGTTATCCCCTTCTCATCAGTTCAATGGGTATTGTGATCTGCTTAATTACAACATTGTTTGCTACGGACTTATTTGAGATCAAGGCTGTTAAGGACATCGAACCTACTCTGAAGAGACAGCTGATAATATCTACTGTGCTTATGACGGTTGGCATTGCTATTGTAAGCTCTATTGGATTACCATCAACCTTCACCATCTACAATTTTGGTGCTGAGAAAGTAGTGAAGAACTGGTATGAATTCAAACTTCTACAATCTATTACAGATTTTGTTCTTTAGTTTCTTCTGTGCACTTCTCTTAGCAGATTTTTTCGGGTTTATACATTGTTTGTTGCATTATACAGGCATCTATTTTTCTGTGTTGCTGTTGGATTGTGGGCTGGACTTGTGATTGGTTACACTACTGAGTATTACACAAGCAATGCCTATAGGTGAGTCAAGAGGCCTATATGTTTTGAAATAATAAAATCTTTAGATGACTGAAATTTTGACAGGTTGATGATGACTGATTTATTATGTGTCTGTATTGCAGTCCTGTCCAGGAAGTAGCCCAGTCCTGCAAAACTGGAGCTGCAACAAATGTCATATTTGGGCTGGCTTTAGGATACAAGTCTGTAATTATTCCTATCTTCGCTATTGCAGCGGCCATATTCGTGAGTTTTAGTCTGGCTGCAATGTATGGGATTGCAGTGGCTGCTTTGGGGATGCTCAGTACCATTGCGACTGGACTGGCGATAGATGCTTATGGTCCTATTAGTGACAATGCTGGCGGTATTGCCGAGATGGCTGGCTTTAGCCATAAGATTCGTGAAAGGACTGATGCTCTAGACGCAGCAGGGAATACTACTGCTGCAATTGGCAAGGTAAGATGCAGTGTATTCCAATTATTTGTTGGAAGTTGATTCTTCTATGTATTATATCACTTTATATGTTGCGATTCCTTGATAAAGGGCCGTGAATGAATATTTTTTTCTTGCAGGGCTTTGCCATTGGCTCAGCTGCGTTGGTGTCTCTTGCATTATTTGGAGCATTTGTAAGCCGGGCCGCAATTTCAAAAGTGGATGTCCTTACACCCAAAGTATTCATTGGTTTACTTGTTGGGGCCATGTTGCCTTACTGGTTTTCAGCTATGACAATGAAAAGTGTGGGAAGTGCTGCATTGAAAATGGTTGAAGAGGTCCGCAGACAGTTCAGAGATATTCCTGGTCTGATGGAAGGAACTGCCAAACCGGATTATGCAACCTGTGTGAAGATATCAACAGATGCCTCACTTAGAGAAATGATTCCTCCCGGTGCCCTTGTAATGCTCACACCCCTCATTGTTGGAACGTTGTTTGGAGTTGAGACTCTGTCTGGAGTTCTGGCTGGAGCCCTTGTCTCAGGAGTACAGGTACTTTCCAAGTTTTTCTGCCTTTGAAAATGTTCTTCTTAGCCCGCAAAAGGAAAGGGAAATCTTGTGATGATTCATTTTATTGATTACAGGTTGCAATATCAGCTTCCAACACTGGCGGTGCTTGGGACAATGCCAAGAAATACATAGAGGTACATCATATTGGATGTAATATCTCTAACTCTTTTGTGTTCACCATACTTGGCAACTTTTAACTGATTTGTGGGTTGCTGATTGTTGCAGGCAGGGGCATCAAAAGCTGCAAGGGAACTTGGTCCTAAAGGATCTGATGCCCACAAGGCTGCTGTTATCGGTGATACCATAGGGGATCCATTGAAAGATACATCAGGGCCATCTCTGAACATCCTTATCAAACTGATGGCTGTTGAGTCACTTGTGTTTGCACCATTTTTCGCTACTCATGGAGGATTGCTTTTTAAAATCTAAAAAGTAAATGCCATCCCAACCCAAGGATATTTAGCAGCATAAGAATATAGGTGGACCAATATCCTAATGTTTGCCCTGTGGTCTGTAGGCTATGCCTGGCCAAGGGCAGCTTTATTTTCAAACACTATGGTTAATAGGTATAAGTCCTGCCCTGGTGAACTGATCAATGTTTTGAATTTCTGAGTCAGTTTTGTATCATAATTTTTCATAACTGTAAAGAATAATAACAGTCGAGAATAGATGTCAAGGTCAGTGGTATTTGATAGGCTTATGGTATGGTATCATGCACTGTTTAATAGGCTTATGGTATGATATTATCAACCTTTTTCACTAGGCCAACAATCGGATACAAGTGGCTTCCGGACTATTGTTAAGACTTTCATTTTGGTGAATAATGCTATGCTTCAATGTTCAGATTAGTACTATGGTTTCCAGCTGTGTTCAACTGTGTTCAAATGTTCAGATTAGTACTATGGTTTCCAGATTAGTACACAGTACTAATCTGGCAGAACTGTTTTGAAACTTTAATATATTCCTCTCCAGATAGAGCAAGGCATATGCTGTTTTCTTTGAATGATGGAACGGATATGGTAGCGTACTGTCTGCGTGGTCTTTCTTTCTCGGTTTGGTAGTTTATGGAACTGAAATTTTTTCTCTTCAAGATTTATGGTTCAAAACACATTTTTGTGATTTTAGGTCCAAACTATTATAATATCTGTAATGGATGTGATCATAAACGGTATTCCACAGCCTTTTCTTCTCCGGAAGGGAGACTCTGGTACTTGATCCCAACGGGGCAGGGTGCTAGGTTTTCACAATGCTGGGTTAAAAGGATGTTTTTTTTTTTCTCGGAAGAAATCCCACGAGATATGGAAAATGAGAATTTAGCAAAAAATGGCAGAATATTCTTGTGATAGAAAATGACAAAAATTACGTTAGAAAAGGTAGGTGCTCTCCAGCCTGGTTTCGAGATTTTTCCTTGATTGAATGTGACATGCAAAAAGTTGGAGACGTGTCTTTTTAATGTGATGTAAAAAATGTTGAATATTCTTTATATATATTCCTTTTATTATTATTAAAGGTAAAGTTTGTTTAATATAATATTTATATTCTATTTAAAATTAATGTATATTTTTATTTTATATTATATTCCGAAGATTGCAAAAGGGGTTGAGTTTAAACATAAATTTGGAGATTTGGCTTAATTATTTAAATATATTAAAAAAATTAACATATTATCAATATTAGTCGATTTGTTATGATCAAACTTTTCATTCTTGATGATTTATATGTGATCATATAAATCAACTAATAAAAAAAACGAGATTTAATGCATGAACATTAATGAACATGATAGTACATAATGTACTTTTCATTCTTGATGATTTATATGTGATATATAAATCCACTAATAAAAAATGAGATTTAATGCATGAACATTAATTAACATAATAGTAACATGAAGTACATAATGTACTTCATTATATAATTTTCAAAACTACAATGTAACTTCATAATATTTGATTATTAAAATCATAATTAGCATGAAGAGATTTTTTTCCCATGAACCACATTATAGATTGATATTTTGATTTTTTCCTAAACAATTGCTCACAAATGCCTTTCATTATATGTTTAACTCCATCAGATGACATTGTGTATGACACATTGAGGTACCTTGTTTTGATAAGTTTCACATTAATGATAATATCAATGTTTTGGGTATGAAAATAATGATCATGGGTTGAATTGGATTATGAATCATAATGCTTTGAATTTATACATTTTGTCTTGTCTTACCTCTTTGGTGGTCATTATCATCTCCTAGTCAAAGTGTTGTCACTCTTAGCCAAAAGTTGTACTATTGGAGGGCTTAATAGAGGTAAGATGTCCATATCCTAGTCCGTACATAACACACTTCATTTATCTCCTATTTGTTATCACATCTTTTGAGTTGGTTGTCATGTCACTTGTAAAAGTTGATGTCTCAATCCCCATGAGAATGAATTAAAATAAGTTGATGCAATTTGACAAAAAAATGCTATAATTCAAAATGCAAAGCAAAGAAACAGAAAGAAAGCCTAAAAACCAAGAAAGAAAGAGAAGCATGAGCTTTGCCTCTTCGCTAAGATGTCATCTACAAAGTTATACAATATCTAAGTCTAAGAAAAGGACTTAACCTACAAAGTTACACAATTTGTCAAGTTTAGACACAGAAGGATCATTGTTACCCCCTATTAATTTTGCTAGTACCTAGGATAAGAAGTATNTCAATGTTCAGATTAGTACTATGGTTTCCAGCTGTGTTCAACTGTGTTCAAATGTTCAGATTAGTACTATGGTTTCCAGATTAGTACACAGTACTAATCTGGCAGAACAGTTTTGAAACTTTAATATATTCCTCTCCAGAGAGAGGAAGGCATATGCTGTTTTCTTTGAATGATGGAACGGATATGGTAGCGTATTCTCTGCGTGGTCTTTCTTTCTCGGTTTGGTAGTTTATGGAACTGAAATTTTTTCTCTTCAAGATTTATGGTTGAAAACACATTTTTGTGATTTTAGGTCCAAACTATTATAATATCTGGAATGGATGTGATCATAAACGGTATTCCACAGCCTTTTCTTCTCCGGAAGGGAGACTCTGGTACTTGATCCCAACGGGGCAGGGTGCTAGGTTTTCACAATGCTGGGTTAAAAGGATGTTTTTTTTTTTTTTCTCGGAAGAAATCCCACGAGATATGGAAAATGAGAATCTAGCAAAAAATGGCAGAATATTCTTGTGATAGAAAATGACAAAAATTACGTTAGAAAAGGCAGGTGCTCTCCAGCCTGGTTTCGAGATTTTTCCTTGATTGAATGTGACATGCAAAAAGTTGGAGACGTGTCTTTTTAATGTGATGTAAAAAAGTTGGAGTTGTGTCTCGTTAAATGTGATATAAAAAATGTTGAATATTCTTTATATATATTCCTTTTATTATTATTAAAGGTAAAGTTTGTTTAATATAATATTTATATTCTATTTAAAATTAATGTATATTTTTATTTTATATTATATTCTGAAGATTGCAAAAGGGGTTAAGTTTAAACATAAATTTGGAGATTTGGCTTAATTATTTAAATATATTAAAAAAATTAACATATTATCAATATTAGTGGATTTGTTATGATCAAACTTTTCATTCTTGATGATTTATATGTGATCATATAAATCAACTAATAAAAAAAACGAGATTTAATGCATGAACATTAATGAACATGATAGTACATAATGTACTTTTCATTCTTGATGATTTATATGTGATATATAATTCAACTAATAAAAAATGAGATTTAATGCATGAACATTAATTAACATAATAGTAACATGAAGTACATAATGTACTTCATTATATAATTTTCAAAACTACAATGTAACTTCATAATATTTGATTATTAAAATCATAATATCATAATTAGCATGAAGAGATTTTTTTTCCACGAACCACATTATAGATTGATATTTTGATTTTTTCCTAAACAATTGCCCACAAATGCCTTTCATTATATGTTTAACTCCATCAGATGACATTGTGTATGACACATTGAGGTACCTTGTTTTGATAAGTTTCACATTAATGATAATATCAATGTTTTGGGCATGAAAATAATGATCATGGGTTGTATTGGATTATGAATCATAATGCTTTGAATTTATATATTTTGTCTTGTTTTACCTCTTTGGTGGTCATTATCATCTCCTAGTCAAGTGTTGTCACTCTTAGCCAAAAGTTGTACTATTGGAGGGCTTAATAGAGGTAAGATGTCCATATCCTAGTCCGTACATAACACACTTCATTTGTCTCCTATTTGTTATCACATCTTTTGAGTTGGTTGTCATGTCACTTGTAAAAGTTCATGTCTCAATCCCCATGAGAATGAATTAAAATAAATTGATGCAATTTGACAAAAAAATGCTATAATTCAAAATGCAAAGCAAAGAAACAGAAAGAAAGTCTAAAAACCAAGAAAGAAAGAGAAGCATGAGCTCTGCCTCTTCGCTAAGATGTCATCTACAAAGTTATACAATATCTAAGTCTAAGAAAAGGACTTAGCCTACAAAGTTACACAATTTGTCAAGTTTAGACACAGAAGGATCATTGTTACCCCCTATTAATTTTGCTAGTACCTAGGATAAGAAGTATGTCCCAAAAAAACAAAACTATCAAGAAGCATGTGCAATGACATATGGTATGGTTTCGGGTTTACTTCATGGGTAGGTGACTATCATACACAACCTTTCATGACTATGCCATCATCTTTATGACTATGCCATCACCCATGAAGTAAACCCCAAACCATACCATATGCAATGATGACTATCATACACAACCTTTCATGACTATGCCATCACCCATGA
>JASDQU010737371.1:138090-154382 GCA_032191745.1 Picea mariana | reverse complement strand
AGGTATTTACATGCCTTGTGATGTATACATATTTCCATGTCTATGTCTTACCATGTATAGGAGTGTGAGGGAGAGAGAGGGAAATAGACAGGGGGGGTAGAGAGGGAGAGTGAGAGTGAGATAGAGAGGGGGGTAGATGTAGGAGAGGGAGGAAAAATATAGAGAAGAAAGGAAATGATTTTTAGGAGTTCGCATGTGTTCTTAGAGCACGTGCATACTTGTTTGAATTCAAATCTTTTGGGTGAGATTGATAAGGTGTATGCTGACTTGGTTGGCTCAGACTTAGGTTCGGGATGGAAAACCTAGTGATTCAGTTTGCAAATTCATAAAAAACTCCATTTTTGTGAATACCCCTCTATATCTCTGTCTTTGACGTTATTTTTCTATAGGCTAAAAAATTCAGTTGTTGATGAAATTATAGACATATATCGAGTCGGCTATGCATATTTCAAATATATATATATTTTTTAAATTATTATTGTTTACTAGTTTTAATATATTTTTGTCTTCACATGTATCAAAATCCTAGAATACATACCTCTCTTATTTATGCTATAACTTTTTCTCAGCTTAATGATTTCTAAAATGAGTTATATGTGACACAAGATGAGACCGATACCTACGATATGAAAAAAATAAAATTGTTTTGATTATTTTAAGACCCTTTTTTTCCTGCACAAACAAAAGACATTGCACTTTCAAGCATATGTTGACTTTGATAATTTAAAAAAAATCCTAAATTAATATTTAAAATTTCCAAAAAAATCATGGAAAAAGAAAAATGGGTTCTCTACAAGTATACAAGTTTTTTGAACTAGATTCCATTGTTAATAGACTCAACACCTGCATGAACGAAACATATACCTTATATTTTGTTGGAAAAATAAGATACCACTTTTAGAAAATCTCAAATTTGACCTAGTTATTCACAATGTCTATGAATAAAAGTTGTATATTCGGAAAGCTAATTCAATTTCCTACGTTTCATCTTGTTACACCATATTCAAATTCATTGTAAAAGTACCTTGAATAATCCATCCAAGTTAACATATTGTTTTTTTTCTAGGTTTACATTGCCACTAACGTGTCATGAGAGACCATCATTGGCTTGCACTCATCCTTATCCATTTGGGTATTGTGATTTATATTGTTGGTTTTTATCTGCACACTTTGACATATTGTTGTTTGCATACTTTGATATATCATTGTTTGGTGGGTAATATTTCCGTGTTTCACTAGAGACGTTATTCACCCATTTAGTTAAATTAGTGGTATATGAGTATTTGAAGAGGTTAGGCTAAGTTTATGCTAAGCAAGTTTGTTGTGGTTTGACTTTATAATTCTTAGTATATGTGAAAGAATTTATTTTAGAAATAGAGCATTGCAAAGAAAACCATCCTCTTAAGGGTAATGACAAGAGTAATTTTCACTCAACAAGTTTGTTGTTGTTCCACTTTATAATACTTAATATATGTGAAATAATTTGGCCTGGAAATAGATCATTTGCAAACAAACCTATCCTCTTAAAGATAATGACAATAATAGTTTTCCTTCAGAATAGTATTGAGTACTATATAAGTTTTGTAATCCCAGGAAGCATAGATATTTACATAAGAATAAGAACATAAAACAAAATTTAATTTTGAAGAAGATATGCATTGTAATATCCCTTGATCCATGGATCTGGATATTAACCTCAACTACTGAGTATCTACTGCCAAAATTGATACTCTTTGGGATTTTGGATGTGGTTAAGGGTTCCTGATTGATTTTTAATAGTTCTGAGATTCACGCGAAGCTTGCATGTTTGTTTGTTTGAGTAGAATGGTTTGTTTAGATGTTTTGATTATGTTGTCAAGTACAAAAAATCACATGCATGTACAAAAATTCACTCAAAACTACATGCATGCAAATAATAATCAAATTGTTTCAGACAGATCAGATAATGAATGGATCTATGCTAGAAATACAAAGATATAAACTAGAAAAGTACCAGAAACTACATGCGATGATATATCGGTGCCATGCAAGGACTGAAAGATGACATGCATGTGGACAAATGTTGCATGCATGAGGAACTGTCGTATGCAAGGTGGATCTGTTGGGTTCCATTGTTGGAAATTGATGGAAACTGGCTCACTGGATGCACCATGCTCCAAGATCAATGAGGTCGGAAGGAATTTGGCTCAATGTCTCCCTGGATGAGTAGATTTGATAAACTGTACTATCTTCATTGTCGGTAAACCCAATGCAAACCCCCACTGCCTAAATATGATGCCCCAATGGCTAGGATGCTTTGAAATATGCTCTGGATGGTTCAATGGAAACTCCTTGCCCTAATCTCAACTAGGTTTGAAGGGATAAGATTCGTTAGGCCTCTTAAGGTGAAGCGACCTACACTGTGACTAATTTCCTCCTATGGAATCCATGCTAAAAATGCTATTGAAACTGTTGTAGACCTGTGATGAAGCAATGTAAAACCTGTATGGATTTCCCAATTGGCTAGGGTGTGTCTCTCAACACTGAATCCAATCAACTGGTGTCTTCCTCCTGGAATCCACAATCCTTCACTGATTCACTCGAACCTATGTGTTTTCTCCTCTAAGATCAATTCTCAAATCATAATCTGCAATAATGAGGTATTAGGTCATTTTTCTCCTTCATATACTCTCCCCCCTAATTCTTCGTTGGCCTCTATAATTAGATCATTTCACTTAAGTGTATTCTATATTTAGCTTTATATTCCTTAAGTCACTTAAAAATAACTTTTCTCACTTTCGAAATATAACATTCCCTAGTGAAATGACATCAAATGACCCTTTTCCCGTGTTTTTTCCTAGCTACAGTTTAAAAGGGTATGTTTAGACTACTAAGCCCTCCTCATTGAAGCTCCTACTCGGAAAGGGAAATTACATACATGGAGTGAGATGTAAATCCTTTTTTAATAGACCAAAAAAAGTCTACATTAGTATTTAAGTGACACTTCCAAATAATTTGATAAAAAATTGTATCGTTGTCATCCTACTCAAATCCTTCATCATCCTAAGAAATTGTGAGTGGATTGTTGAATTGCTAAAATGCTTAGTGGATTGTTCGTGGAGTCTCTTGAATTGGCTACATTAGTAATAGTCTGAACCAACACCATTTAAAATCATTACTGGATTGTTGAATGGTTCTCTAAACTAGCACAACATTAAAAATTCAAGAAATTAAAAGACGGGACAAGAAGATATTGGAGATATATGAATTTGATTCTATAGGATGGGGTAAGGTGATATCTCTAGTAATGAAGGGGGAACATATCTATTGGGGAAGAATTTATTGAGACATGACTTGCAACTGCATCAACTGAAATCACATTATAACAGACATCCCTTCTCACAAGCTAGAAGAGTCACACATAATCTACACACCATCTTGTTGCCACGTTAAACACCCTTTTCTTCCATTAGCTGTCGTATTTGTAGGGCCAATTAGAAGACATAGAAATCATTTTAATAAAAAAATTATTAAAACAAATCATAACATAAACTATATTCCAAAAATAATATGCCATGTGTAGACACACATTAATGCAATCAATTCGATAGTTATAAGCCATTATTGAAGGTAGAGACAAATTTTAAAATAAATAAATTAAACTTACAACATTATTATAAATATATAGTTATTTTAAATATATATGATGATAATACTCACCATCATTGAGATCAATTTTGGTCTATTAAATCTCAAATTTAAGTAAAGTTGATTAATTAATTTGATTTAAAATTTTGTTAATTTATTAATTGAATAGGTTAAAAATGTTAATTGATCACTCATGTGCACATAGGAAGGGGATTTTAAGAATAAAATGTATTTCATCTTTTATTTTCTTAATTTTATTATAAAAGTTCGATAACTTTTTTTTGGTAATGTTAATTTTATTTTTTATGTTATCCATTGAAGAATGAAGATTTTAAGAAAAAAATGTATTTCATCCTTTATTTTCTTAGTTTTACTATAAAAATTACGAGAACGTTTTCTTTTTTAATGTTAATTTTATTCTTTATGAGAGAGTCCATGTGCAAGTCAACTGAACACCCTTAATAAGGGGAAGAAGAGAGAGAGAACTCATACCCACCCTGTCCCTTATCAATGTGTTCTCCAATGATACTTTTTCATTTTTTAGTTTAGTGTTTATTATATTTTTATAGTATATTACTTTTTTCTTAGTCTTTTATTATTTTGTAGCACAACAATTTCTCTTTAAATATAGTTGTGATAATGCTTTTGATATTATTGATATTTTGAATAACCACCTCTACTTAAATCTTCTACTAATTTATAAAAACATAACATCATCATATCAACGGACCTTAAATTTCAAATTTTCAAATTTTTAGAAATGGTAAATTTTTTATACATAATTATCTTTATTGTATAAGCTATCCCAAATCTCTTGTTGTTTTTTTTCAAGTTAGGCATGAATTTCTAAATTTTGTTATTTGTGGAGTTGAAATAATGACAACCTCAAAAAAAATAGTTCATGTGAGACCATGTCTAAACAATGAGGGTCATCATTTATTATAATTCTATTCCTTGACGGGCATGGTGGTCAAATAAAATGTGGACGATCCCACATAGTTAGACTGCAAGAGAGATCTAGTTAGACTGCAAGAGAGATCTTAAAGGTAAACATTGAATTAATTAGTTTGTTGAAGTATTTTGTTTGAGTTTCAGTCAAATCATATGTTTATGTCGAAAGGCGTATACTTATTGATAATGGATAGATTTAATAGGGGTTTAGTGCTTAATAAGTTTTCTATGGAAATGATTAAATATGGATGGAATATTCTTAGTAGTCACACAAAATAAATGGCTGTGATTTCAGTCATTAACTTCCTAGCTATTATAAAGACATCCGTTTATGTGTTTACTTTCTTACATTTACCTAATCATATTTAAAAATTACTTTGATAGCTAAGTGATTGCCACGTAAGTGATTAACATAAATTAAAATATTAACCCTAGATAAATGAAGTGCAACCGTTTATTTATTAATCAACAAAAAAATTTAATATATTCTTTTAAAAATTTGTTTCATCTTATCAACCTTTCCGTGTTAACCAACAGCTATTTAGCTCTATTTAGCTGCTGTGGTAGTAACTACTCTTAATTATTTAAAAGTCTCGCTAAAACATTATGGAAACATAAGTCTTGTAGTAGTGGCAATCTCTACCCAGCATGAGCGGTTGTAGCATTTTGTATTTAACCTGCAAAGGTGCGAGTACTCTTGTTCCCTGGTGATCTTGTGCGCTCTTTCTTTCCGCGCAACAGGGATTGCAACAAATGCTGTGTGGAAAATTATTTTCTTGCCGATTGCCCAACCAATTACTTCCTTTCCTTTCGTACCTTGCCCACTCGCCAACCACATAATATCCCTGCGTTGCGTGATGCACATTGCCAACCAATTAGTACGTGGGGATTTCATAAATAAATACGATTATAAAATGAAACAACGTGAATGAGCTGCCATGGTCTCCATGTGCATGTATTACATGCACATGTAGTGGTGCTTAAATTTGACTCTAATATTATTCGATGCTTCATGTCTTTGGAAGCAATATAATGAGGTCTTCATTTCATATATTAAATGCCCGTCTCCACTTGGCTTCGCTGAGCATGTTGCCGGGCAGGAAGACACACGCTCCATAGGCAAGGAACACACACGGCTGGCCTAAATTAAATGAGTGTTATCGCATTTCCTCTCCGCTATTCTTTTGTCGACCATGCTTCGCTAGCTATCCTCGTGCTCCGTGATCTGGAAGAATGTGTGAAATTGAGTTGTATTAATAAACCCCTTAGATGTTCTGAGAGGCAAGAAACTACAAGCGCAGTCACATAGAGAGAGAGATAAGCAGATCCTGATCCTCACACGGAGGAAATTAAGCGATTGAGCATTGATCGCAATCATGAGTTCTGCCCTCATTTCTCTTGGAGCGGCTCTGCACTCATTGATGCCTGCTGTTGTTCGTGGTCACGGAAAGCATACGAGGTCAAACAGCATGCCGGCCTCAGGAGCAACCCGATCGTGGCTGATTTTCAGAACCAACTTCAAGCTAAGCTGGAGATACTCATCAAACAACAACAGCAGCCAGAGTCATACAATTTTTCCGCAGCTTGGCTTGGACAAGCGTTGGACGTGGTGCTGTTTATTTACCCGCACATGCAGACAGACAATAATAAAGATGGAAAATGGTTGAGCCAACATATGGAGGACCTGGTCAATCTGCTTGATGTGTGCAATGTGTTGAGAGAGAGCATGTCAGAAATCAAGAAGCTCAATATGTCAGTACAGATAGCCCTCCATGGCTTACATCAAGCCCATGCCCAGATTCCCAATGCATTAAGCCATGATCACATGATGAATAGTCAAGTGGTTAAAGCAAAAGTATCCCTTGGCAATTGCGTGGATGACTTAAGAAGGAACAAGGACATGGAGTCCAAGTTAGCGAAATGCATGTCTACTTTGAAGCGAATGGCGGATAACCTTCCTCCAAGAACAGAAAGGGCAACATCAATGGGCGGATCAGGAGTTCCAAGAATCCATCAAGGAAGCGAAAGACGTCACCGTATTTGCCTGCACCGCACTTGTGGCTGCTCTTTCCTTCAACACACCATGCCGATCCTTTACGCCACGAGCAGGCTTTCTTAAAAAGAAAAATAGGATCAGTCCTAGCCCTCTTCCTTCTCTAATAGACATCAACAGCATGACCAACACGATGCAACAGAAGATAAAGGACGCTATGGAGATGCAGAGAAAGAGTTCATCATCATTCAAGCCCCTCTTGCATGAGTTGAATAGAGTGGATATTACACTTGGATACCTCAACAATATACTGGACAAATGCATCATGAACAAGACGTCCAAGTCGTCTTCCAACTTGCAAGACGAACTCAAGGAGTCCATCCATGCAGTCGAGATGTCCGCAATTGATTTGGAAAACGCTCTCACACACATCGAGCACAGAATCAATGACATCTTCAGATTTCTTATCTCTAGCAGGGTGACACTCTTGAACAGTCTCAGCACTCTCTCTTCATGATCAGATGCAGATACCTCTATGTCCAATACTCAAGCATCACGTCCGCAGGGCCTCCCGCCTATTTCCCTACCAAATTGACATTTTTAACAATTTGGCAGAGAAGTACATTCCTCACTTTCCTTTTCTTTCGTCATGACTTCCTCATATATCATATAGATACGTTCCTTTTTACGGACATACACATGACATGACTGTAACATGTACATTTATACATACAAATCAAATCAAAATTAAGTGGTTTTTTTTTTAACTGGATATTCTTGTGGTTGAATTTTATGTTTCTTCATATACTTGAATTTGCAGCTATGAAATGAAACTTCTACTGGATACATACAGATACATATATACAGGCTATTCTTATGGTTAAAATTTTCGCCTCTTCGGTGTCAACATATGCTTAAATTTGTTGTCATTATTGACGTGCACCTATATTGATTCATTGTATCCACTAATGATTTTATTTAAAAACTTTTAAAAGGAGTAGTTAATGAAGGAGTAATTTTTCTTCTATAGTTTTTTTAGGCAAAGAAAAAGGCCTAAATCCCGTCAGATTTTCAAGATAGTTTAAGTTTTCCATGGATCAAAATTCCATACATTTCAAAACTTTAACACAGGGATTTTGCTATTCTGAATTGACAAAAAATTTAAAAACATAACAAGTAACTCTTCAAAGAAGGTTACTGCCAAATTAACCAACTCTCTTTTAAAATATAATTTTAATGACTATAATATGAATTTGTTATATTCTTAACTGGATACATACAGATTCTTAGGGTTAAAATTTTAGCCTCTTCCGTGTCCACATATGCTTGAATTTGTTGTAATTATGGACGTGCACATATATTGATTCATTGTATGCAGTGTTGATTTTATTTAATACTTTTAAAATATAATTTTAATGATTATTAGTGTATGTCTTGTTAGAATTGTGAATGCTGAATACATAATTCACAATGATAATTAACAATCACACATAGATAATAGATACAAGGATTTCACGTGGTTCACCTAAACGTTGGGCTGTATCCACCAAGCATCACCAAGTATAGGCATCAATTGTCTTCTTATTGAGATCATGGAGATTAGATCAGCTCACTCACACTTAGTCTTTTTTTCCGATACGGGCTTACATGAATTTATACATTCACACAAGAAACTAATTAATAAATGCAATCCCTGTCCATATTCTAACTTGGTCTCTTTGGTTGTAACCAATGTAGAATAATAGGATCCAAATGTAATTTGTTGTCACCAAATCCCAACAATCTCCACCTTGACAACAATTAACCTGATACCTTGCTCCTTCCTTTTGTTCATCACCTTTTTTGCAAGCCAAGAGAAACCAAGCACCACAACATCTTCTCTAATAAAACTAGTTTCATGATCTCGCTTGTGTGACTTGCACGAGTTTGGATTTCCTGAGGGGTCACTCCACTTCCAACATGTCTTCCACAACTGTGTTGTGAGACATATTTAGTGATAGGTCTCCTTTTATCCAAGACACCTGTAAAATATACATTACAATTATCACAAACCATCTCAGTGTAACCATTATGGGTGACATTTGTGCTTCTCAAACCCTGAAGCACTCATTTCATTGCATCACCTGATCTGTTACGTATCTGACAACATCATTAGCATGTGAAACATTTGGTCTTAACCATTTCATCGCATACAACAGACCTCCTACTGAACTTACACGAGACATAACCTTTTTTTCTTTATAAACATGACCCATACTTGAAGAAAACTTATAACGGAAAGCAAGAGGGATAAAAACTAGTTTTACAATGTTCATACTAAACTCCAACCACATCTTACCATTACCATCTCTGTATACTTCCATGCCCTTAATTTGTTTTGCTGCTCCTTGATCCCTCATCTGAATTGTCCTGTCCACTTGAGTCATTTTATTGTTTTGTCCACCTGAGTCATTTTCTTACTGATTTTATCCATGCTTTGGCTTGAATCGAGCATATCATCAGCAAAGAACACCAAGACTGTGAATGTACTATAAACCGTATAATCATTCCTACCCTTTGAAAATTTCTGACTCAATATGATGGATTCAAACATCTTGTATATTTTCCTGGGTACCAATAGACCATACAATGAATTATCTAGCATGCAAACAAATTTACCGTTGTGATCTAAAATCAACCCTTTTGGTTGTTCCATACATACTATATCTCTGTCAATGATGACCTTGTGAGAATTAGGATCCCACACACAACATCCCTTTATACCATCATCATAACTTGCAGAGATATAAAACAAGAAGGAATTTAGAAACACAGATTTTAAGTTTGGAACTGATTTACCTCTTACCAGCACCTGCAATTCTTTCTTGCTCTTATGACCTTGATGCTTCTGCCATAAACAAAAAGATACATCTGTCACTTCAAATGCCACTTCAGTACTCCCTTCCAGCTTATAAAGGTTATCAACCTTTGTTGCCTTCATCACTACTAAATTACCTTTCGACAATATGAGAGCTCCACCTTGACCTGTATACTTATATCCACAAGAATCCAACACTCCCAATGAAATCAAATTTGATTTAAGCTTAGGTACATATCTAACATCCGTTAATTCCCTAACAATACCATCGAACATTTTGATTCTAATATTGCCAACCCCAATAGTTTTGCAGGGAATGCCATTTCCCATAAACACTACACCCTCATCAACAGATTGATAAGAAATGGACCAATTTCTATGTGAACACATGTGGTGGGAGGCACCTGAATCTAACTGTCATTCTTCTTGATCTTGTAAAATACTAGAAATGGATAAAACTTGATCAATCATACATGAATTTGTTATAGCCAAATTTGCTTCCTTCGTAGAGTTTTCCTCATATTCCTTTCTCTTCCTACAATCTTTCTTGAGATGTCCTATTTTGCCATAGTACCAACGTTTTTCTTTACCCTTTCTGTGTCTTGACTTAGATCGAGAAAAAAAATTCTCTCATTTTACTCTTTAGTTCGACCTCTGATCAATATCGCCTCTAAAGTAGAGGTTTCTTTACTAGATTTTCTCCTCATCTCCTCAGCCAACAAAGCTCCCACAACAGAGTCATAATCTAAAACTTCTGTTGAGCTAAAGCTAATAGAGGTGACTATATTATTCCAATACTCAAGCAACAAACACAATAGTGTAATAGTCTTATTCTCATCTTCGAATTTAACTTCCATATTAGTCAATTGAACTATAAGGGTATTGAAGGTATTTAAATGGTTAGCAACTTTTGTACCTTCTTTCATCCGCAAACTGTACAACTGTCTCTTCAAGTAGATTCTGCGCGTCAAGGATTTTGTCATATATAGACTTTCCAACTTCATCCAAAAATCGACTGCTGTCTTCTCCGAGACAATATTGAACATAACATCGTCGGCCAAACACAGGCGTATGGCACTCAGTGCTCTCGCATCCATCTCATCCCAGTCCTAATTTGTTATGGTCGCGGGTTTCTTTGTTTTTCCCAAAAACGCTTTCACCATGCCTTGTTGGACGAGTAGCTTCCGGAGCTCAAAGTTGCTTTTACCGCTGAACTTTTCAACTTCAAACTTCAAACTTTGCATCTTAGCCATTTACACAAAAAAACTCCTAATTTCCAAATCACTACTTACATTAACAAGGCCTTTTGAAAAATAATATAAAGAAATGATCTGACTTAATATTGAAAAATAATTTAAAAAGGGTTTAATCTAAAAAAACCCTTTTAATAATATAAAAAAGTTTAATAAAAAAAAAACTTTTGTAAAGAAAAAGATTTACTTTTTAAAACATCCACCTTTTAAATTCTTCCACCCTTTTATTAAAAAACCATCCTCACACTTATACGATTCTTTAAAAAAATAAAGAGTATTTCGTTCTTAATTAAAAGTCAACTCTCATACCTCTTCTCGCCTTTCCATATATTTTAAAAACCATCTCCACGTGACTTGTACAAAATAGTTTATACCTTAAGCTTTTCATAAATTCTTCATACCTTCAGAAATTTTTTATCCGCGGAATTTTAGGGACTCGTCGTGACTTTTGGATTTAAGGGAGCCGCCACACCTCACGCAACACTGGAGTGTGGGGAGTCCGCACCTCACGCAATATTGGAGTACAGAAATCTTAAAAAATTTATGCATTGTAATACACAACTGGAGTGCGGAAATTCCAGCAATTTTTCACAGGCGTAAGGCTGAGTAATAAGTCTTCACACTCTTCTATAGGAGGGACCTGTGGGGTGTATAAATTGACGCACCCTTACACATATTTCACTTTTGGTTTTTCCGAGAATTTAACGCTCTTTCAACCAGCTTTGACCAGCTCTGATACCATTTGTTAGAATTGTCAATGCGGAAAACACAATTCACAATGATAATTAACAATCACACATAGATAATAGACACAAGGATTTCACATGGCTCAACCAAATGTTGGGCTACGTCCACCAAGCGTAGGCATCAATTGTCTTATTATTCAGATCATGGAGATTACATCAGCTCACTCACACTCAGTCGTTTTTGCCTCTACGGGCTTACATGAATTTATACATTCACACAAGAAACTGATTAATAAATGCAATCCCTAACCATATTCTAACTTCGTCTATTTGGTTGTAACCAACGCAGAATAATAAGATCCAAATATGTTCTTGGTAATTTGTTGCCACCAAATCCCAACATGTCTTGGGTCAAAAGTTTTACTAAATGGTTTTTATTAGGTCATATTTTCAGGGTACATTTGTTCTAAATTCGGTAAGAAACAATGATTCTGAGTAATTATTTTTATATAATCCAAGTGCTTCAAGAGTTTTTCAGCATTCTGATTTCATTTCAATATTAAAAAATGAATTTAAAGCAACAAAAAAATAATGATTTCTTGTAAATTTAAGTTGCCAGATTCCCATGAAAAAAATCATTTCATAGAAAAGATAAACAAAACCTTAGTGTATTAGTGTCTTGAAACTCACCATTACACTAATAATCTTATTTAACATTTTTTGTTTTTATAATATTTAATCATTATATATTTCCTCAAACAAAGAAAGTGTCCTCAAACAAAGAAAGAAAAAGACATAATAGTTCTTTAAAGAAAAAATCTATAACTTTTAGGTCAAGACACAAAAGGAGGATTTCATAGTGATTTGTATAGAATTAGAGGCCATATTCATGGCTTTGAATCTTTACCCATGGAATTAATAGAAAATTCCAAGGAGTGTTCGCATGGATGTTATGAAAAGGCTAGCATAAGCAATGCCATGCTTTTGTCCATAAGCAAAAAGTTGGTGTTGTCTATTAAGGTTTTAAGGTTTCAATTTCAATTAGTGTAGCTAGGTTTTTAAATATAAACATAGATATGCAAGTATTATAGACTAGGGGACTGTCTAACTTTGATTTACTTAGGCAGAAGAATTATTGGAGGGCAGACTTATTGGAGAGGTTTCATTGCTCAACAACATCAAATTAGAAGAAGTTAGCATATTGTCCAACCAACTTATTTGTGCCTACCCACCCAGGAGATAGTGTACTCTTACCAAGCAGTAGCTTGTGACTGGATCTAATCCCTTTCCCTCCCATCAATCAATGAAAGGCTTAACACTTTGATCCTATGTTTAATAACCAGCAACATTCGAACCCGCAGGGTAACCTATTTCATAATCTCAATGGATGGATTTTTTTTATGGTTATTGTATTATCTTATTACAATGGAATTTAGAGTGATGGATCATGTGTTTGATATGCTTTCCATTTCATATGTAAGGAGGAGTAAATGCTTAAAAGCTCTCATCCATCTTGTGAGAGTGTGTTGTTGTCTATTACAAAATTTGATTTCTTTGAGATGGTGTTGACATGGAATTTTCTCATATTATTTCAAATACATTTGTCGTACATGTTCATTATACTTGCAAGTTTCTTTTACAAGTGCATTATTTTCCATATATTTGTCTTGGGTTTCTTTTATAATTGTTCTCATATAATTGGTTGTGGAGGGTCAATATGTTTTAGGCATTCTTTTGGTTGTTATCTATCCTTATATTATAGATTGTGAAGTTACCATGATCTAATATGATGCACCTAGGAAAAATGCATAGCTAACTACTGTCAACGTAGTTGTGTTTTCATTTGCATGGAGGTGAGTTAAATTGAATTGATTCATTTATTTTCTATTTTATCATTGAAATGCAAAGAAAGATGTGCATGAAATAAGGTCTTCGACTTGTTTTTCAATGTTGTCTTATTAAGATCTAGATCATGGGAATTCATTGATTTCCCATTTAGTTATTGGACATGGAAATCACCATATTGATGTGGAACCCCTTAGAGTGGATATCATAAAATAGGTATACACTTTAAGCTCAATGTTATTCAACATGGTATTAGAATTGGGGTTGAGGTTAACTGGAAGAGGGTAGGAGATTGGACCCAAATTATGGCTTGAAGGGCATTTGGGGACAGAGTGGTGGTGTGTTCGAGATTACATCTAAACCTTGAAATTATATCATTAAGGATGCTCACCATGAAAGGTGGACACACTACAAAGTGGTAGAGTATCCCATCAGGAAAGGAAAATCATGGGTTTGACTCCTATTCGCTCCAAATTCCAACATTAATGATACATTTTTGTTTAACCATTGAGTCTTTCCTAAGGCGTGGGCATTAAAATGAGTGGAATCGTCACTTAAACTTAGAATGGAGGTTAGAAAATGATTTTATAGTTATTGATGTCCATTAGTATTTCACTTCCCAATGGTTTTAGATTTTTCCTCCATTAATCACAAAAACAATTGGGTGAGTGCAAGCTAATGATGGTCTCCCATGACGCGTTAGTGGCAATGTAAACTCAGAAAAACAACAATCCATTAACTTGGAGGGATTATTCAAGGTACTTTTACAATGGATTTGACTATGGTGTAAGAAGATGAAACATAGGAAATTGAATTAGATTTCTGAATATACAACTTTTATTCATAGAAATTGTGAAAAACTGTGTCAAATATGATTATTTCTAACAATCGTATCTTATTTTTTCAACAAAATATAAGGAATATGTTTTTTTTTTTGTACAGGTGTTGAGTACCTTAATGTTGGAATTTCGTTCCAAAACTCTTATACTTGTAGAGAAACCGTTTTTCTAGTGCGGTGTATTTTTTGGAAATTTACAATATTAATTTTATATTTTAAAAAATTTATCAAAGTCAACATATCCATGAAATTATAACAACTTTTGTTCGTGCGGGCTAAGAGGGTCTTAACATGATCAAAACAATTCCTTTTTTTTTTTTTTTTATTCGGATTGTAGATATCGGTCTCCTCTAGTGCATCATATAACTCATTCGATAAATGGTTAAGCTGACAAAAAGTTATAGAAGAAATAAGAGATGTATGTATTCTAGGATTTTGATATATGCGAAGATACAAATAGATTACAAATAGTAAAAAATATTAATTTAAAAAAAATTATATATTTGGAATGCGCATAACCGACTCTATCTATGTCTGTAGTTTCATCAACAACTGAATTGTTTATCCTATAGAAAAATAATTTCAAAGAAAAATATATAGAGAGGTATTCACAAAAATGGAGGTTTTTATCAATTTGCAGACCGAACCACTAGGTTTGTCATCCCAAACCTAAATCCGATGAAATCGAGTCAGCATACACATTATCAATCCCACCCAAAAGAATTTGAATTGAGAAGAATGTGCACACATTCTTAAAAGTGTGCACATTCTCTAGGAACGCGCACACACTCTTATAAGCTATTTTTTCTTTGTCATTCCCCCATCCCTCTCTCTCTCCCCCCTACATCTAACCCCCACTCTACCCTCATTGTCTATCTCCCTCTCTCTCTCTATATCCCTCTCACATTCCTATCCATGGTAAGAACTAGACATGGAAATACTTAGACATCACAAGGAATGGAAAGACCTAGACCTAGACCTTTCCTTGACATTTCTTAGACTCTCACACCCACTCTCTCTCTACGCCCCCCTCTCTCTCTTCCCTTTTGTCCCTCCCTCCCTTATTATGCCCCCCTCTCTCTACCACTTCTCTCCCACCCTTTCTCTCTCTCGTTTTTAATCTCAATATCACTCTCTCTGCCCCTCTTTCTCTCTCTAATCCCCCTATTTGTCTCCCTCTGTATCCCCCCCTTCCTATCACTCTCTCTTTAAACCCCCTTTCTATGTCTCCTTCTCTGATTCCCTTCCTCTCAATATCCCTCTCTCTAACCCACCTCTATGTCTCCCTCTCACACACTCTCTCTACCCATCCTCTTTGTCTTTCTCTCTCCCCCTATCACTCACACACACACTCTCTCTCCCCCCTTCCTCCCTTTCTCTCTCTCCCTCCCTCCCACTATCTCTCCTACATCTACCCATCTCTCCTACATTTACCTCTATCTCTACCCCCCTTTTTATCTTCCTCTCTCTCCCTCTCACACTCTCACACACTCTCTCTACTACCCTTCTATGCCTTTCTCTCTCTCACTCCCACACTCTCACACACACACTTTCTATCCCCCCTCTATGTATTCCTCTCTCTCCCTCCCACACTCTAACACACTCACTCTCTACCTCCCCTCTTTCTCTTCCTCTCTCTCCCTCACACACTCTCACACACAAAATTTCTATCCCCCCTCTATGTCTTCCTCTCTCTCCCTTCCACACTCTAATACACCCACTCTCTTCCTTCCCTTTTTATCTTCCTCTCTCTCCCTCTCATATTATCACATAGTAGCAAGTTTGGTACATTGCAAGGAAAGGCATGTTAAGCAAAGAAATTCCCTTGACCTAAACATGGAAAGACATGTCAAGACCTAGACCTAGACCTTTCCTAGCCATGCATCACACTTTCACACCCACTTCCTCTCTATATCCCCACTCTTCGACTCTCTCCCTCCCTCTCTCTCCCTCCATCGATTTCTCTCCCTCCTTTGTCCCTCTCTTTCCCTCCCTCCCTCTTCCTCCTCCTCCTCTCTCTCCCCCTCCTCCCCTCCTTCTATCTCTTTGTCTCTCCCACCCCTCCCTCTTCCCCTTTTCCCCTCCCTCCTTCTATACTCCCCCTCTCTCTCCCACCTCTCTGCCATCTCTCTCTCTCCTTGTTGTTACTCCCACTCTCACTCTATCTCTCTCTACCCCTCTTTCTCTCTTTCTCATTCTACCTCCCTCTCTATCTCTCTCCATCTCACTCTCGACCTCTCTC
>JASDQU010737371.1:116059-136984 GCA_032191745.1 Picea mariana | reverse complement strand
CACTCTCTCTCTCTACCCCCTCTCTTTGTCTCCCTCTCCCTCCATCTCACACACTCAAACACTCCCTATCAAACACTCAAACACTCCAACCCCACTCACTTAATCACTCCATAGGGAAAGACTTATCAAATTATAACAATAAGGAATGTCTCTATTTTCTATCCTACACTTGGATATTTTACTACACGTTTTATTATGTCTATGTACCACCCTCATGGGCTAGGAATATTCATTCTCCTTGATGCGAGATAACTAGAAACACATATTCAATACACCTTGGAGTCCCAACATTAAAAAATAGATCACTACAACAATCATGCTAGATGCTACCTTATGCCTATGTACTCATTAAAGAATAAAATAAGTACCTGATGAAAATGACCATGTTCCCATTTCTAAAGAAATGTCAATGAAAATCATCTCCATATTACATTGTAAGATCCCTGGATGTATTATATCATAAATAAAAAACTTAGGGTGACAAGGATAACTAATTCCTGGGAACATTTTGTTGAAATGTATTAATTACTCCTACCTAAACACATAATGAACTGGCCCTGTTGCTTAGAATAATGGGAAGGAAACCATTATTTTTAACCTGAAATCTAGGGAGAATTTACTCTTTCCCATTAAATAAGGTAGTAAAGATGTATCGAGAAACTTCTCTCTCGACTTTCTCAAAATAATTACAGAACATTCCTCATTGTATATTAACTTGTTGTTGGTTCGGTTCAATAAAGGAGGTAAGATTTTTTTTTGAGGAGCAAATCATATATGAGTTTGGAATGTTTTGTGTACAACTATAGGTGTAATACTCCTTACCTCTTTGATTTCAATATGATATTAGAGCGAGGTTTCCCTACTGTCAATCCTTTGCACATAGGGGGATGTGAAATTTGAACAAGGTTTCCCTGTTGCCAATCCTTTGCACATAGGGGGGCGTGAAGTTTGGGTGGTGGTGGAGCTGGTGGTGAAGTTCGTTGAGGAAACACAGAGGCTTAGATAAATATCGCATGAATTATGATTTCTCAAATGGATTCCATTTCTAAGGATCGCAAGACCCAACTTGCTTACAGTGTTTTTGTTGTAAAAATTTGAGCCAAAATTGGTGAAAGAATGAGAAATTTAGCATGAATCTCGAAGAATATTAGAGTATTTATGGAAGTTCTAGAGAAGATTACTGTTGGGGTTTGAAATATCTCACAACACCAAAGAGTCAGGAAAGCCATTGACGATTATGTTTTGTAGGCCATCGTCTAAAGGATCTGCTAAAAGAACCGCAAAGCATGAGTTTAGACGACAGATCAACATGAAAAACTGATTGTTGGAGAGGTCACACTGTACGTGTAGACTTTAAACTTGTACAATATTTTCTACAAATAGATTTTCAGTAAAAGGACAGAAAAGATACATTGACAAATACAAACATTACAAAGAAATTTTTCCCCTGGAAACCCAAACTGGGAAAACCAACATATTCTATATTCATTCAAAGTGTTACATTGTTTACTATACAATTTACATATAGGATTCAGCGACATCAAAAACCCTAACCTAATGACCTGGATTAGTCAACAACCCTAATTCCTTAACTGGAAATAGAAAACCATCGGCAAAAACCATGTGCCGAAAAACCACCCAAAAATGTGACACGTTTCCCGAGGAAAAAAAATTCTCGGGGGCACTGCCTCCGAACCCACGCACAGGGGGATTTCTCCCCCATGCATGCCTGACGCAAAGCAGACACTACTACTTGTGCAAAGAATATAACACATACACAACAATATGTTGGAATATAGAGAGCCAGCTATAACAGATTTGGGAAAGGGTTTGAAGAGAATCCAGGGGTGACAATTGCTGAGGAATTGTGGAGCCAGAGAGGAGGACACATATTTCATAAGGTGGTCACAGATTGTAGGAAGATTCATCTGCTAAATAAAGAGTCACCACGATCTGAAGGGAGAGTCACTATTCTCACTACAAACCCTAGCCATCATCGTTTCCGTTCTTTTTTGTTTCAAGGTTTCAACCGACCCAATCCTATATCAACTATCTAGGAGATCCTAGTCAGTGATATTTCCTCCGATGTTGTAAAGGGATCTATCTCCCCCCTGTTACCCAATTCTATATTTATGAGGACCCTCTAGCAACTTGTGTTTGTGCTTTTAGAGGATTGGTGATGTGGATTTCTCTTTGGTTTGTACATCAATCGTTATGCTCATTCCCATGGTGAAGATCTATATCATTTTGGATAATTTGTATGGATTTTTGTATCATTTTGGGTAATTTGTATGGATTTTTTTGCACCATAAGACATTTGGGAACTTTGAGTTTTGGGAATTCAAGATCCATATATGAAGATCTAAACTCTCTCTCTCATGAATTTGAGTGATCAATGAATATCAATGCCCAAACTTTAAAAGGAAACAACTATTTCACTGCATGGGAAGCGCTAGGGTTCGATACAACAAGTGTTGGTGCTCTAAAATTGGTAAATTTTGTGGAAGAGAGATGGTTTTTAGCAAATAATTCTAGAGTATTTTGAATTTTCTTAATGAAGGGAAATGGATCCTATGGAGCCCACAAATGTTTGAAGGTATCTTTTAATACTTATATACTTTAACCCGTATGCATATTGATTTGAAACTTCTCAAGTTTTACCATATTGCAAATTTTAGTGAGGCGTTTATGTTTGGAAGGGTTGTGTACTTGTCACATTCACATTATTATTTGTGATATATTTGGTTTCACTAGTCATGTGGACATATTCATATAAAAGGGAAAAGTTGAGTATGGAAATGTAAGAAGTTAAGAGCCCAAGCAAATCAAACTCAAAAGATAAAATATATTTGAGAGAATTTGTTAAAATTGTAAAGGATATCATTTTTCCTTTCATATCATATTAAAAAATAAGTTTACTTGCAACTTTGCATCATTTTTGTATTAGCAAATTTTGTGGTTAAGTCCTTATATGAGGACAAGGTTTCAAGTTAAAGAGAAATACTTTGGGGTGCATGCTCGATGGTACCCGACACCCCTATCATTGTTAAAGTGTGCAATATCTTATGGGAGTTATAGCCCTTTGTTCATGTGTGTTTGTGTTTATAGAACAAAAGTTTTGGTTAAATCCTTACCCTCTCGTTTACAAACTGATATCCTACAAGTGAGCGTGAATCATTTAACACTCTAAAATGGGTAAAGGAGGAAAAAGACTACATCATGCTAATAAATAAGTCAAATTACTTCAGTAAAAATATGATAATGCTTCCCAAAAGATAAACAGACTAGTAGGAATCAATAATTCATTAATGGAAAAAATCGTTGAACTCAAATTATGTAAAGACAAGGTCTGTCAATAATTTGTTAGCCTCACTACACAACACATAAATGGACTAGATGAAAGGTTGGAATCATTGAATCAAAAGGTGATCAATATTTTATCACTTCATGAAAAGAAGGATCCTTGAAGCAAGAATTGTTGGAAAAAGAAAATGTGTTGTTAAGATTGGAAGAGGAAGTAAAGAAGGAAAAAAGTAACATGTGATGCAATTTTTGATACAAGTGATCTGCTAGATAGTTCATGTGATACTAGTAAAGTGGTTGATGCTAGTGACATACATATGTCTCTCTCATGCAATGAGATTCAAAATGATGATCTTTGTGATATATCTGAAAGTGAACACCATATTGAAGATGATGAAATTGGTAGTTTTGAAAGGCACACAAAATGATTAATTTGTATAATTCGTATATATGCAATGTCCTCATTTTCCATCCTCAATGTTCTTGAATCGTTTGTATTGAGATAGTTTAGAGAACCACTCAACAATCCGATAACGATTTTAACAATGGTGTGGGTACAAAATTTTACTAATCTATCCTAGTAAAGAGATTCAATGAACATCCACTAAGAATTTTAGTAATTCAACAGTCCATGATTTGATTAGGATTACAAGGCATTTTTAGAATAATTTTTATTTATTCATTTATTTTATTTTTTTCTTAAAAAGATTAGAATAATAATTTTTTATCTTTAAAAGTGTATTTATATGTATATTTTTAATTTAAAAGTGTATTTATATGTATATTTTTTTAATATTAAAGTAGATTTATTTTAACATTAAATTTATTATATTTATCACGAGTTTTGAGGAATCAAATTTGCAAAAGTAGAATCATTATTTAAATTGCAAAAAATTGAATATTCTTTTGCAAGTCTAGGGATTTGATCTTTCTATATTCATGATATATATAATATTCTCAAAGAACTTAGAATTTATGGTTAACCATACTCCCTAGGAAATAGTAAGAGGATAGTTCTATACCTTGAGGTTTCATTGTCAGAACACCATACCCTAAGAGCTTCCTCAATAGTAGAACCATTCTAAGTGCTTTTCAAACCTATAACTCTTTCAATTTCCAACCAAACCTCCTTGCTAAAACTGCATGACAAGATCAAATGGGGGCTTGTTTACGAATCTGTCATACATAGAAAACATCTTATTGGCCCCTCAAAGTTTATTTTCTATAGAATATCCCACATTAGTGATTTATTATTTAAGACGATCCACTTTAATAAATTTTTTTTTTCTTGGAATTTGAACTTCCAAAGTTTTTTCCACTGCCAAACCTATGGTGCATAACTGTCAACCTAAGTTCGTGTTTTATACCCTAGTTTTGGCTCATAGTTACTAGTGGTATTCAGGGACCAAACAAGTTGATCCTATTCCTCCTTTAATTTTACCAAACACCTTCATAAGTTTTAAGTGTACTTCTATGAAATGTCTACATCTTATTCTATAAGGCCACTATATCTCTAGGTTAACCAATGTTGCTACATTGTGTTTTGGGTTCCTTGAGATATTTTCCTTAGAGTTTGATAACCCTTGCTTTTAATCTCAAGAATTAGTTTATTTGGTAGTTTGTGGGATTCCTTACCTCGAATCCATGAGTCTAATATTATAAGGAATTTATCTCCCTTTCCAATTTTCTAGGCCAACCAATATCCAATGAAATGGAACTCTGATAGAATTAATTTCCAAATGATTGATAGATCCAGGTGGACATCAGTGGCCTCCCACCTATTCCACTGAATCAACATACAATTTCCATTTTGGCATTTTTTCTACAGTTTTTTAGGTTCCAAACTTTTGGGGTTGTTTTGAGGCCCTAAACGATGTTGTTTTGACATGGAGGCACCCAATAGATTCCTATTGGCATGTATTAGCTATTCAAAATGTGTACTCCTCGGATAAGCCTTTCCGACGAGGTATCAAGTTCCCAAAACAAAGATCATATGCACAAGTTATGACCTAGGGAAGTTAACATATCAAGTACCCCCATCGAGGCCCACAAACCTTTTGGCGTTTCATCTTTTGGGGTTAGGGTTTTCTCATTTATGCTTTATTTTAAAAAGGCCTTGGGAGTCTTATTATAGTGATCTTCTTGTGAATGTGCGTATCCATCACATCTCTTCTCATAGATAATCTACCACCATTCTAATGAGTTCATCTCACTCTGTATTTTCTTTTACAACCTCTACAATGTCCTCATTTTCCATCCTTAATGTCCTCATTTTAGGGTTTTGTTGAAACTAGATAGGAGAAAATTCTAGGGAGGAACCATTAAAAGAATTCTGAATCTCCTTTATTTTTTCAATAAATCCTTGTCTTTTAACCACTTTGAGCTCTATTTGAAGGGGTTGGGAGGATTCCCTTAAATATAAGGAATATCTAAAATCATCGGGCTATGATCTGAGTCCCCTCCCGTAGAGACCCACTATCAAAATTGAAGGCCTTCTTCAAGTAAATTCTATAAAATCAAGAGGAAATCAATCCTTTTAGAAACACAAGCCTCACCCATTCTCATGTTCCTTCACGCTGGAGAAAGTTTAGAAAACATGATATCCAATAAACTTGTAAACTCTATCTTTGTTATAAAGAAATCAAATAAAGGATCCACCTTGGCTTTACCGACCTTTAAAGAAAAAAAAATCAAATAAAAGATTCATCGATATTTAAAGCTAAATATTTAAATCCGTATATTTGCAATGTCCTCATTTTCCATCCTCAATGTCTTCATGTTCCATCCTCAAGGAAATCCTATAAAATCAAGAAGAAATCAAGCCTTTTAGAAACACAATCCTCACCCATTCTCACATTCCTCCACGCTGGAGAGAGTTTCACAAGCATTATATCCATTAAACTTGTAAACTCTATCTTTGTTATAAAAAAATCAAATAAAGGATCCACCTTGGATGGAGGCCCTCAATGAAAAATTTAGGTCACTACCAAGAACAACTAAACCTTTTTGTAACTAATATGGAAACATTCCCAATAATCTTATCTATATGAATAGGGTCCATATATGTTTAGACTTGTGATTTCCTTCATTGGTTCTAAAGAGTACATAATTCTCGAGGCCTCATGTAAAATCCCAAGAATTGGATAAAGAGATTTTTTTTTCAAACCAATCATATTTCTCCTACATCTACCGAAGGCATCTATAAAACTAAAGTCCCATCCCTTCATAAGTTTGGAAAGGTCCTTTATCACCTTGTCCCTATAAGTCATTAGTTCCTATTTAAGGTATATGATAGAAGGATTGTGAGAATTGCTCACACACATATGTTAATTGTTAAATTAGTTGGGCTCTTCATGTTTTTCCAAAAAGTGACATGTGAGAATTTCTCACACACACATAAGGAAAACAAATGTTATAATCAGTAAACATTCTAAATTTGTTATTATTTAACTTTGTAGGATGTAAATTTCCTAATTTTTTTTTAAATTAATGAAATTTAATTTATTTTTGTGATTGGAAAATGTTTTAGCACTATAATTTATTAGATATGTCAATATTCCAATCAAATTATAATGATAATATGTGGGAGATACAATGTTTTTTTGGTAAACTAGTTATTTTATATTAGCCACTTGTTGAGACTGCAGTCATTTCTAAATATACTAGCACATCCACAATTATGTGGCTGATGAATGTCAATAAACATATTTAATTTACTAAACCTATTTTTAGCATAAACCCTTTGTAAATAAAACTTGTTATAACTGTTCATTGTGGCTGTGCTACTATATGCAAGCAGTCATTAATGTACGAGTATTTTGTTAATCAAACAAGAGCCAGCTAAAGTGAGCTATGTTAAGATCATATACACACAAATAGAGATATCCAATAATGTACCAGTATTTCGATAGTCAAACAAAAGCCAGCTAAAGTGAGCTATGTTAAGATCATATGCCCACATATAGAGATATCCGAGGCTGATTGTTTCAAGGCTCCTCTTGGATAGGACAACACGGATTTTGTGGAAAACATATGTGATTGACTATGAAGCAAAAGCAATTCCCCTAGTATTTCTTTCATTATATTTTACATAGATATATGACAAGGGACAATCTTGGATATGGATAGGAGTGAGCGGGTTGTCTTGCATATCAACAGGAACTATGAATTCATTACGCTTGCCACTAATAAAGAATATTAAAGATTGTAATTATAGTGGTTAGTTTAAATGTGGTAGAAATGTAAAGTTAGAGAAAAAAATTAATATTGAAATAAATTTATAATTTTAAGTAAGTTTGTTAATCATTAAAAAATAAATGATAATTAGATAGTCACACAATAATTTCTTAATCATATTAAATAAATGTTAAAAACTAAGCATGTTAAAACATGAAATTTCATTTATTGATTTGGAAGAACAACAAAATATACACCAACATCTTCAATTATAACAATATAAAATTTATGATTAAAAAATTTAGACATAATTAACATAAGCTTTGTTCTTTGTACTATCTACAGTCTATCGTGTGGAGTTCTACTTCTCTCCTGGTGAACCCTGGCCTTGAGGTCATTCATGGCTTCCCGAGCCTCTGGCGTAATGTGGGCCGAGTAGTTCTCGGTGGTCGAGACTGCTTCATGGTGAGCCCTCAAGATCGAGGGCTGAGCTCGTTGACTTCGATCTTTGCTAGAGCCACGAATGCTATTCATTATTTCATTTTTGATTCCCTACTCCGTGCCTTCTCTCTAGGGGCAGCACCGAATAAAACTCTTGGTGTAGACCTTGGTAAGTTGATCACTTCCTTGACTACTGATCCTACGGAGAGGAGAAAACAACCAAGCCAAATGCTTCCAGACCGTGCCTATATTCATTTTGTTTTGGTCATGAATATTCATGCCTGTGTAGTTATGGTGATGAGAGTTATTGGGAGTCCGACCTGTCTTAAAATCAAAATTGGAGGGATAGTGACTGCAATTGCTCGTGATCGGCATTAAGGGATCAGTACGATCCATCTTATAGAACCAGTGAGAGTTCCAATCCAGCGTGGTCTGATTTTCTTGCATCTGGGCGAAGTTACTCATGATTAAATCATTCCTGGTTCGTATCAACTGCCTTACAGGAAGGCATAGGTGGGAGCTAGCAATCATTGTCTGGGGATTCACAGCCAGTGGCCATGTGGATCTCGACTCTCTCCCCATCTATCACCCGAATTGGGAGGTTGTAGTCGATTATGGCCCATTGTTCACAGTCATGCTTCAACGAAGAGGACGTCTACATGTTCCATTACTGGTCAATCCTTCTTTGCTGATTGACAACTCCTTCATTCGCCATTCTATTTGCTACTCTGTCAGTTGATTGACGAACATGGGAAGGGATAATCACTGCAATAATAGGTATGAGAGTCTGTATTCTTTCGATACCTCCCTCTATTCGCCATCCTGAGGAAAATTTGCTGATTGGAAGACCAGGGAGCATGTTGCGGAGCATTCTAATGATGATGAGGGAGTCCCCTTCTACTATGAATTTGTTGTATCTTTCTCTGATAGCTATTGATAAGCCTCTTTTCAGTGCTAAAAGTTCTACAACATTGTTGGTGGCAACACCCATTCCTTTGGCATAGATTCTGAGGATGGTTCCGCTATGATTTCTAAGACACCTCTTAGGCTTGCCAAGCTTGGATTCCCTTTGGAGGCACCATCAAAGTTAATTTTGATGAACCTTGCAGCAGGAAGGGACCAGACGATCAGGGAGGAGAGGGAAAGATGTGGGATTAGAGGGCTGCAGGAAATGGAAGAATGAATGAGGCCTAAAGAGCTAAGGATGGAGGCCTCCGAGGGGGAACATTTCTAGTCTTGATCGGTCCATTTTTCCGATAGAATGGTTTCCCTGATGTCTTTTTGAAGGTGATTCCATATGCTATCTATCCTTTGACTTTTCCCTTTAAGGATTCTCTAGTTCCTTTCTTTCCACAATTCCCATAAAAGAAAACCTGGCATGGCTTTGAAAGAATCAATTCCCATAAAAGAAAACCTGGCATAAGCTTCAAGGCTCTTGAAATAATGGGGTTGGGGAAATCAATCTGGTTCCAATGGGTGATAGTTCTATGAAGGTTGGAGATATCTATGATTGATTTTTGGAATATGGCCGAGTTTAAGTCCTAGATATTTGATTTGATTTGACAAGTACTTAGGAGATGTTTTCTGGTCTCTCCTTCTTGATGACAAAGCATGCATATGTAAGGACCTATGAAACCCTGTTTGATCAGATTTTTCCAAGTGAGGATTTTATTTTTGACCACGAGCTAGGAAAATGAAGACTTTAGGCCAAAGCTTTTGATTCCAAATCTACTTCCAGGTGATGTTAGGGACAAGGGGTTGTTGAATTTGGAGGAAATTATAAGCTTATTTAATGGAGAAGTTTCCTTTGGAGGTATGTCCCCATATTAGCTTATCAAGTCCCACATGTCATAATATTTTCTAGTTTTGAAGATGAGCCTAGAAATTGGCCCATTGGTGATGAGAATTATTCCCACTCCAATTCTATATCAGTATCCAGTTTCGACATTGACCATCCATTGAGGTGTTTCTCCAATATTTCCAAGCCTAGATCTTTCCTTGAGTAGTCATGGTTTATTTAAGGGGTTGAAGGGATTCCTGCCATCCCTAGGCATGAATTTGTTGCCATGCATCCTCCCAGAAAGAGTGTGTTGTCCATTTTTGACCTCCCAAAAGCAATTATTTTGAATTATGTCTTTATTTTTCCATGTTGTATTCCATACTATAGAGCCATTTCTATTGTTGTCTAGCTTGATGAGGTTGTGTCCGGCTTCTTGAGGATGGTATTTTCCTTTTCATATTTTTCCCCATAGGTATTTTTTTGTTTTGAATCCAACACCACCATATGTTTCCTCTAGGACTGAGTTGAGGGTTTCATGTCTCGAAATCCAAGACCACCTTCCCTTTTAGGTATACAAACTTTGTCCTGGCTAACCAGTGCCCATTTTCTCTTTTTTCTGGCTCCTCCCCATAAAAAGGAGCGTTTAAAATTAGGAACTTACTTGATGATAGATTTAGGAGCCGCTAGAGTCGAGAAGAGATAGAGAGGCATAGCTTGAAGGACTAATTTAAGAAGAACTAGGCAACTTGGAAAATTTAGAGAGTGGTAAGTCCAATTGCCAATTTTTTTAATCTATTTTTGTGAGAATATCTTCCCAAGTAGAATTTCTTAGGGCATTGTTAGTTAGTGGGGCACCAAGATACTTGGAAGGTAATATGTTGCGATGAAAGCCTATAATTCGAGAAATGTTGTTTTGAATAATAGTATGAGTATTGAAGATGAAAAGTTGGGACTTACCTTGATTAATGTAAGTTCCTGAGGAGTCCATGAAATCAGTAAGCACCTGCTTTATTTCCTTTGCTTCTTGAATAGCGGGGATCCCCATTATCATTGTGTCATCCAAAAAAAATTGGCGAGTGATTGAAAGGTCGTCCCCATGAGGGTGAAGCCCTTTGAATTTCCTTTGGGTAACCACTGCCTTGAGATCCCTATGAAGACCTTCTGCCATCAAAATGAAGGTGAAAGGTGAAAGAGGGTCACCCTGGTGAATGCAACGAGAAGGAGTGAAAGTATTAGAGGGAGATCCATTAAAGAGGATTGCGAAGGAAGTAGAGGAAGTGAGGAACATAATCCAACTTATCTAGGGGGTGGAAAATCCAAAGGAGAGGGGAATTTGGTGGATGTAATACCAACTAAGTTTGTCAAAGGATTTGGACATGTCTAACTTGATGAGCATGCCAACAATCTTGGAAGTTTTCAAGGTGTGGATCATCTCAGGGTCAGGATGATGTTGTCTAAGATTTGGTGACCTTCTACATAGTTGAACTATTCAGGGGAAATGAGGTGGGGGAGAATGGGCTTGAGTCTATTGGCGATGACTTTGATAGTGATATTATAAACAAAATTGCATAGAGAAATAGGTCAGAATTTACTAGGATCCTCTTATTTGTCCTCCTTTGCGATAAGTGTTAGAAAGGTAACATTAAGAGTAGGGAGGACATTCGAAAAGAGGCAAGAGTCTTAAACTAGTTCTAGGACATCGAACTTTATAATAGGCCAACAAGCTTGGAATACTTTTTTTGTGAAGCCATCGGGGGTGAGTGACTTACCTCTGGGCATTTCCATGACCACTTGCTCAATTTCTTCCATGGTGGATGGTCCTAGTAGAGCTTCATTTTGTTCTTGAGACACTAGTTTCAAGATGTTCTTGGTTATCTTTTGGATGGATTCCAATTTTTTGTTGTTTGTCTCTGTTAGAACATCCATGAAAAAGATGACAAGAGAATGTTCAAAGTCAACATGGTCTATGAGCCAATTTCCCTATTCATATTTTAGAGAGGTTATTCGATTTGTTTTCTTTCGTTGGATTGTAGATCTGTGAAAAAATTTGGAGTTTTTATCCCCTTTTCTAAGCCACTGGACTCGATATTTTTTCCTCCAGAGGGTTTCAACTTGTTTGTCTCTAATATAAATTGATTTTGCAGATTGTTTTCCTCCATACTAATTTTCTTAGGTCGGCCCTATTCAATGTTGTTGCAATTGTGCCATTTTTGTTTCTAATTCCTATTTATCTTTGAAGATGTCTCCAAAAACTTATATTTTCCATTTCTTAAGTTTTTCCTTGATGTACTTTAACCTCTATTGAAAGAAATACATATAGATTCCTTGAAGGTTCTTCGATTCTTTCCACCAAGAGTTGATGTCAAAAAAGGAGGGATGAAAAATCCAAAAGGATTCAAAATGGAAAGGCCTTAAGGGAGGGGTAAGAGAGATGACAAGGTCTAGCTAGATTGGCCAATGGTTCAAGCCAGAGCAAGCGAGAATGGAAGAAATTATGTAGATACCAGTTCGAGCCAAAGCAAGAGAGAATGTAAGACATTAGGTAGATACCAATGAAGCAATCGAGTTGAGAGGAAATATGGTTAACCCCTTGTATGCGGTTATTCCAGGTATGGGTGCCATTGGAACGGGGAAGGTCTAGAAGATTGAATTTGCAAACAACATCTTTAAAAATGATAGAGGCTTGATCGAGACAATGAATGATAGCATACTTTTGATCAAGGGAGGTAATAAGGTTAAAATCCCGACCAATTATCAAGTGACAATCCCCAATAATGGCTTTGAGGCCTAGAAGGGAGTTAAGGAAGATAATTTTTTTGAGGGAAACAAGAGGACCATAAACATTGGTGATGAATCTTGAAGAAGCAGTTCCCAAGATTTGAAAGTGGCTAGAGAGGGTTCAAGAGGTGGATAAGAAGGTGGTTAAGGAAATTTCGGTTGGATTCCAAATGATGGCTAGACCTCTTACTGCACCTTGAGCATGAGTGGAAATTGCTTGAGAATTTTTCCAGAATTTGGTGATTAGGTTTGTGAGAGTGTTGCAGGGGAATTTAGTGTCTTGCAAAAGGATACAGAGGTTTTTTGTTTAGTAATGAATTTCTTCATCATACGATGCTTGGTTTGACCATTGAGACCTCTAATATTTCAGGAGATGAGCTTCATGAGGAATAGTGGGGGTTGAGGGGAAATGAGTCCGTCATCAGTGATATTCTTCCTGAGTTGAAAAGCATTTCTCCAAGCTCTTGAAGGAGTTGTTTATTGTTTCTTAGTCCTCTTTTTTTTCCTCTTCTGCAGATTTGGCTGCTTCTTTGGTATAAATAGATTTGACTCCAAGCTAAACAGAGGAAGAGGATGAGGTCTTACCTTTATGGTGTGTCTTCTGTCATATTTTTCTTCTAACTAAGGATTCTTTTACCATTTGTATTTGTTGTTCTGGAATGGAGTTAGGGTCTTGTTACCTCCATGCTATCACTAGGGTTTGAGGATCTAGGTCTGATAGCTCCATTTCTTCATCGAGTCCCCCTTTTTCTCTCCTTCCTATCTCATCTTTATGCCTGGATCCTTGATCTCCTCGCTAGTAGGTTCTATAATTTTCTGACGCTTTGTTTGTTCTTCCTGAATCTCCTCCATGCGTTAAGGTTCCATATGATTTGATTGGTGTTTTTTTGCTTGGATTTGGTCTTTCTCAGAGTCCTTTGGAGTAGGCTGGAGAGTCTCAAATTTGTTGTTCGTGGGAATCTCTGGTTGAGTATGTAGAACGAGTTGTTTTCATGTATTACGCCTTCTTGTTGAAACTATTTCGAATCCATCCGCATCCTTTGGTGGGTTTTTCTTCACTGGAGGCGTTGATTTATTGATAAGACAATCTCTGAAGAGATGTATGTTCTCATGACACTTTTTGCATCGAAAGGGGATATGCTCATAGTGAAGCATCTGAAGCCATTTTGTATCTTGATATCATAGACAGATGGAATCCAGGAGTGCATTGGAGACACTAATGTAGGCACATATTTGGACGTATGAGGTATATTGACCCTTCTTTGTAATTTCATAGGTTTTGACCAAGGTTCCAAGGGCATTTCCAATAACCTCCATGATTTCTTCTTCCCATAATTCTTGCGGTAGGGAGTAAAGCCTTATCCACACTGGCACAAATGTGAAATCTTCCTGTTCGGGACTAAATTTTTCAGTCCAGGGATGCATGTAAAGACCAAATGAATTAAAAAAAATGTGGGAGATACAATGTTAGATTAAATAGAAAAATTCTCATCTCCACAACCATTACTCATTTTACTATGAGATATGAGATCCCTCTCATGAGATAGTCATGATATATAGTTGTGGAGATAGTCATGATATATAGTTGCTACAATTAGATAATTGAATTTTTAAATTTAATCTAAATTTTTTTTTATCCTCGGGACCAACTTCCCATAATTCTGCCTTATCGAGATTGGCAGAATGCATGTAAAGACCAAATGAATTAAAAAAAATGTGGGAGATACAATGTTAGATTAAATAGAAAAATTCTCATCTCCAAAACCATTACTCATTTTACTATGAGATATGAGATCCCTCTCATGAGATAGTCATGAGATATAGTTGTGGAGATAGTCATGATATATATAGTTTTTTTTTTTAGTTTGTACGTGACATGTGGGAGTAACCTGTGGCTAAGAAACCACGACTCATGGGCATCTAAGCCGTCAAAATCACCTAGGGATCGCACCCGGCATAAGCCACACCAACCCTTAACATGGCTAGATTTTTTGTCCCCGCGGGTTTCGAACCGGTGACTTCAACATCACGGAGTGCCTTAACAACACATTCTGTCATCGACTATCCTACACCTCAAAGACGTCATGAGATATATAGTTGCTACAATTAGATAGTTGAATTTTAAAATTTAATCTAAAAAACAAATTTATACTTGAAACCAACATAACCATGCTTTGCTATCTCAAGGCATACACTATTCATAAATATGTTCACATTTTGGCATCGAAGAAATATATTCATTTAATTATGTTCACATTTTGGCATCGAAGAAATATATTCATTTAATTATGTTCACATTTTGGCATCGAAGAAATATTTTCTTTTAAAATTTGGGTATCTCAATCCTCCATTTAATAATGGACTTGAAAACCTTGTAAAAAACATTCAATTTAGTTGTGAGAGCATTGTTTATGACATTCCATTCACTTATGAAAGCAATATATATACGACACTCCATTTACTTGGGAGAATGAAAGTATTATATATATGACACTCCATTTACTTGGGAAGACATATAAAGCATTCCCGACTATTAAGACGTGGAGGAATACGCACTCTATTGACCTCTTAGTCCATTTGTCAACTTGGATATACAAGCCGTTTACCTCATCCCTTTAGGTATTGTGATTTATACGGTTGGTTTTTCTCTGCACGCTTTGATATATCATTGTTTGTTGGGTAATATTTCCGTGTTACAATCGACACGCTATTCACCCATTTAGTAAAAGCAATAGTATATGAGTATTTGAAGAGGTTAGGCTTAGTTGATGCTAAGCAAGTTTGTTGTGGAACGGTTCCACTTTATGATACTTGGTATATGTGAAAGATTTTGGTATGGAAATAGAGCATTCTAAACAGAACCATCCTTTTAAGGATAATGAGCAGAGTAGATTGCATTCAACAAGCTGGTTGTCGTTTCACTTTATAATACTCAAAATATGTGAAAGAATTTGGTCTGGAAATAGAGCATTTGCAAACAGAACTATCCTCAAGGAGAGTGACAAAAATACTTTGCATTCAGAATAGTATTGAGCATATAAGTTTTGTAAGCCATTCAGGAAGCAGAGATCTCTAAATAAGACTAAGCACATAAACCAAAATTTAATTTTGAGGAAGATATATATGGAGTGAGCTGTGGATCCTTTTTTAACATACCCAAAAAAAAGTCAACATTAGTATTTAAGTGACACTTCTAAATATTTTGATAAAAAATTTATCGTTGTCATCCTACTGAAATCCTTAGTCAACCTAAGCAAATCGTGAGTCGATTGTTGAATTGCTAAAATTCTTAGTGGATCGTTACATTAGTAACATTCTGTACCCACACCATTGTTAAAATAGTTATTGGATTGCTGAATGGGTCTCTAAATTGTTAAAATGGTGACAACAAATCCTCACAAGATGTGGATCTAGATCTTACTATTCAGTTTTTGGTTGAGATAAGGCAATCTAAATTAGAATGTATAATTAATGAATTAGTTTCATTGTAACAGTGGAAGAAGTTATTTAAATATGTGTGTCTGAGAGACAAATATTGAGTCACGGGCTTCGCCCTCTCCAGGCTGCTGGTTGTAATCTAGCCCAACGTTTGGGTGAACCACTGAAATACCTATGTCTATTTGTTATGTGTGAGATTGTTAATTATCATTGAAAATTGTGTTTTCCGTATTGACAATTCTAACAAGTGATATCAGAAAGGGTTTGACAAGAAAGCAGCCGAAGATGCATCAATCTCCAAATTTCCGCAAATCTCTCCTCTCAAAAGTCGCAGCTGCCACAACTGAACACTTTACGTGCGGTTAAATTTTTGAAATTTCCGCAGGCCAACAATAACAGCTGGTGCGGCGACGCTTGAGTAAATTTCCAAATATTTCCGCAGGCCAGCCATACGGGAGGTGCGGCATTTCTGCAAGGCAGCCTCTAGAGAGGTGCGGCGGCTCCTTCAAAAATGAAATATTTGCGTATGTTTTTTTCTTTGGAGTGAAAGAATGTTTTTTAAGGTATGGTGTTTTGAATGGATGAAGATTCATTATTTTTGGAATTAAAATATGGTATGAAAAAGGTGGATCTGTTTTGTCTCATTAACCATGACATGGTCATGTGAGGTGAATGTTTAATACATTCAAAAAGGTGGAGGAATAAGTTGGGGTGTTTTTTATTTAAAATTTATTTTATTATAAGGTGAATTTTATTTTCTTTTAATAAAAGGTGAAGAAAAAGGCAAGCTTAGTAAAAAGGATTTTTTTTTCATTAAACTTTTTATAAAACTGTGTTAAGATTAAATCATTATTCTTTCATATAGATTTTTGAAAGGGCCTTTGTTATTACAAGCAGTGGTGTTTGTCTTTTATGTTTCTTCTAACGACAAAGATGTAGAGTACCAAGTTCCAGGTGGAGGTGTTGCATGGGTTATTTCGCCTCTGGTGAACAATGCTAAGCAAGGTGATAATTGAGCACAGATGAGCCGATCTGTTGAAGGGAAACATAGTGGAGATCTCTGTGTAGAAATTCCAGATCTGTTTTTGGTGGGAGATCTGTGTGCTGCCCAGTGAAGGTGCTCAACAAATGACAGATCTGTTTGTGACAACTCTGCGGTCAAACAACCAGAGACATAAATGTTGGTAAATGGCAGCGATCGCAATAAAGGTAATGGTAAAGTTACCATGTGAACATTTTCTTTTGGAGTTGTATTTTTTGGTTATATGTAATTGGGCATATTGCTGTAAGACCTGGTTAGGCATGCATATCCTTGGTTCTGTTAAGTCACCTATGAAAGTATAGATTTAGGTAGACTAAAGAAGGGTGGGGGGCATGAGTCATGAATTAAAACCTTGTATATAGGTCTACAGTTGTGGGTTTCGGGTCTATGATTATTGGTTGCCCGTGGTATGGTGTCCATAGAATTGCATGTTATAGGGCTCGGTGAAACTCCATTGTAAAGTGGCTTGGAGGTGAGCAGTGAAAAGCTCATTTGGCAGTCTTGGCTGGATTTGGGCAAGGTTTCAAATACTATGTTCGAGGTGGAGCACTGAAGGTGCCCTGGTCAAAAATTTGGGTCAATAAAAAGGATGATGTGTTTAAGTATTGACAGGTTAAATCAAGGGTTTGAGAACACATGATGGAGACAATTTCATATTCCTTGGAATTTTGGAAACTATTGCAGGATAATTGGGGTCGAATGACATCTTTAGTAATGCCAAGTTGCAACATGAGTTATGGTCAAAAGCAGTTAAGTGTTATCTGGAAAATTGGTCACCATTAGTTGCAAAAGGTTGGAAGATTCTGGAAGAGGTATATTGAACAGGTCTTCTCTTGTGATTACTTAGTTTTTTAAAATTGCTTGATTGATATGTTCATGCTCTCATCAACATTCTAAGTAGGATCTAGATCAAACAGGTAGATCTTTGTTAGTTATAATGATAATGTCAAGGGATATAGATCGTCATTAACGGAGATAGTGTTTGATGGATTTCTTCTCAAATCAGACATAGTAAAAGATGAAAGGAATAAAGCATCACTGATAGCAGAAATATTCTCGTCAATTGTTAAGCTTTTCTCTATTCATGTAGCATTGGCACTAGTTGTTGTAGCTAGATGCTAAGACAATTTTTTAATGGAGATTTGTATGAGGAGATATGTATACCAAACAACGAGAAGGGTTTGTTCAGGATCGCAACAGAAAATTTGTTTGGAAGATGAAGTAGTCATTGTATGGCCTGAAATGCGCATCAGGCATTGGTACAAGATGGGTGCCTCCTTCATGGTGAGCCAAGTTTTACAATAAATGAATTTAATCATTGTGTTTATGGTACATTCATTATCTTGGTGTTTAGATTGCCGACGATATGTTTTTTGAAGTAAAAGCATGGTGAAGATCAACAGGTTGGCTCTATTGGCAAGGATGTTCATGGTGAAGGATCAAGGAGTAGCAAAAACAAATCTTGGGCATGGAAATTCATAGAGGCAGGAAAGATGGTAAGCTTTGGTTATCACAGTTGCAGTATAAGAAAAATATACTCAGGGAATTCAACATGAATAATGTGAAACCGGAAAATATCCCTTCGACTTTCCGTTTGTTTTCTTCAGGTGTATATCCTTGTAATATGGAAAAAAAGGTTATGTCTCATGTATTGTATGCTAGTTGGAAGTATAAAGTATGCGATGGAAAGGTTTGATATGTTCAAGTATCAGACGTTTCACATGCAGTTGGTGTTGTCAGTAGCCACATGACAAATCCAGGTAAAGCAGTGAAATTGGGTGCTTCGGTATCTTAGAGGCACATGTATCACCTACAGTGGTTTCAATGTTTTTGTCTGAGATAATTCAGATTTTGTAGGAGGATTTGGACAAGAAAAGATCTACTTCTGTCTTTTATGAGTATAAAGGGACCATTGGGTTAGTTTGGACAAAGTGCAGGTTTTGTTTTTTGTGGTAGTCAAAGCCTTGTGCATTTGACACATAGTTCAACGTACTTAAATTGGACATGGTATCACTTTGTAAGACATGTTACTAATGAAGGTGGAATGGTCCATATTCGACCAAGTTGTGCAGACATGTTTTTGGAACTAGTGTTGAAGAGAAGTTGTGGTCGTGATTTGCTTCTCTTGAAGGTGATGGATCAAATTGGACAAGGCATCAGACAAATTGTTGTCAAGGTGGAGATTGTTGAAATGGTGACAACAAATCCCCATAGGATGTGGATCTAGATCATACTATTCAACTTTTGGTTGAGATAAGACAACCTAAGTTAGAATGTATAATTAATGAATTAGTTTCATTGTAACCGTGGGAGAAGTTGTTTAAATATGTGTGCCACGGGCTTCAAGCCCTCTCCAGGCTTGTAATCTCCATGATATGAATAATAAGACAATCAATGCCTATGCTTGGTGGATGTAGCCCAAAGTTTGGGTGAACCAAGTAAAATCCCTGTGTCTATTTCTTATGTGTGGGATTGTTAATTGTCATTGAGAATTGTGTTTTCAGCATTTACAATTCTAACATAAACTATCACAACATCACAATTCAAAAAATTAAAAGATGGGAAAACAGGATAAGGGAGATATACTAATTTAATTATTTTTCTCTAAAGAACGGTTCAGTCTTTTTCTTTGTTTTAGGACTCATATAATGATTAAATATTATAAAAATATTAAATAAGATTATTAATATAACGGCGAGCTTCAAGACACATATAGTCATTAAAATTATTAGTGCATACAGTGAATCAATTAATATAGGTGCACATCAATAATGACAAGAAATTCAAGCATATGTGGACACAGAAGAAACGAAATTTTAACCCTAAGAATACCCTGTAGCCTGTATATGTATATATCCAGTAGAAGTTTCGTTTCATATGTATATATCCGTTAAACATAAATCATCTGATTTTAATTATATATATATATATATATATATATATATATATATATTAACTAAAATCATCTGAATTTAAATATGTATATACATATACATATTAACTAAAATCATTAGCGGAGCCAGTGAAGCAATTAATATAGCTGCCAGCTAAGAATGATAGCAAATTCAAGCATATGAACATAAATTTGAACCATAAGAATATCCAGTAAAAAGAAACCACTTGATTTTGATTTGATCTGTATGTATAAATGTATATGTTACAGTCATGTATATCCGCGTATGTATACGAGGAAGTCATGACGACTGACGAGGGAAAGTGAGGAATGTACCCCTCTGCCAAATTGTTAAAAATGTCATTTTGGTAGGGAAATAGGCGGAGGCCGTGCGGACATGATGCGCGAGTATTGGAGGTAGAGGTAACTGCATCTGATCATGAAGAGAGAGTACTGATATTGTTCAAGAGTGCCACCCTGCTACAGATAAGAAATCTGAAGAGGTCATTGATTCTGTGATCGATGTGTGTGAGAGCGCTTTCCAACTCTCTGGCGGACATGTCGACGGCATGGATGGACTCCTTGACTTCATCTTGCATGTTGGAAGACGACTTAGACGTATTGTTCCTGATGTATTTGTCCAGTGTATTGTTGAGGTTTCCAAGTGTAATATCCACAGTGTTCAACTCATGCAAGAGGAATGATGATGATCTCTTTCTCTGCATCTCCAGAGCTTCCTTTATCTTCTGTTGCATCATGTTCGTCATGCCGTTGGTGTCGATTAGAGGAGGAAGAGGGCTAGGACTGATCCTATTATTCTTCTTTTTAATAAAGCCTGCTCGTGGCGTAAATGATCGGCATGGTGTGTTGAAGGAAAGAGCAGCCACAAGTGCGGTGCTGGCAAATACGGTGACGGCCTTCGCTTCCTTGATGGCTTCTTCAACTCCCGATCCGCCCATTGATGTTGCTCTTTCTGTTGTTGGATGAAGGCTCTCCGCCATTCGCTTCAAAGTAGACATGCATTTCGCTAACTTGGACTCCATGTCCTTATTCTTCCTTAACTCATCCATGCAA
>JASDQU010737371.1:87903-99125 GCA_032191745.1 Picea mariana | reverse complement strand
ATTTTCTCATATGATTTCAAATGCATTTGTTGTACATGTCCATTATACTTGCTTTTATGAGTACATTGTTGTCCATATATTTGTCTTGGGTTTCTTCTATAGTTGTTGTCATATATGTGGTTGTGGAGGGCCGATATATTTTAGGAATTCTTTTGGATGTTATCTATCCCTAGATTATAAATTATGGAGTTACCATGATAGAATATGATGCACTTGGGAAAAATGCATAACTTACTAGGGTCAACGTAGTTGGGGGCATGGTTGTGTTTTCCTTTGCATGAATGTGATTTATATTGCATTGATTCTTTTATTTTCTATTTTATCATTGAAATGAAAATATAGACACACAGAATAAGGTCTTCAATTTGTTTTTCCATGTTGTCTTATTAAGATCTAGATCATGGTAATTCATTGATTTCCCATTTAGTTATTGGACATAGAAATCACCATCTTGACGTAGAACCCCTTAGAGTGGATATCATAAAATGGGCATATACTTTAAGCCCAATGTTATTCAGCATGGTATTGGAATTGGGGTTGAGGTTAACTAGAAGAGGGTAGGAGCTTGGACCCAAATTATTGTTGGAGATACTTGACACACACCTAGGATTTCATTTTCCTAAGGCTTTCCCTATGTTTATTAGTCATTATTCAGTCTCCTATAGTTTCATGAGCGTATTTCTCTAGGAGAATATTCTCTTGAGTTCACACTTCAGTTTGATCAATTGAGTGGAGTCTAGATGCCACATTGGGATTATCACCATGTAGCATTGGAATCATCACCAGCTTATCTGCATCGTCCTTGGGATCATCACCAGACTAGCGCATTACTCATGATTCCCTAATCTCCTCCTCACTTCACTCTATTTCAGTCAGTTAACTGGAGACTATGAGACTAGTTAACTCAGACTTGGTGGCAGTTCACTCCCGTAACTGCCTGAGAGACTAGACTAGGTGGTAGTTTACTCCCGTAACTATTGGTTTTTGTCCATATCACTATAGAATGCCACTATGGTGCATTGGCTTCTCCTCCAGTGCACATTAGTTGAGTTATACATAGTATATCATCTGTAAATTATCATTCATTCATTTGGCTAATGAGAACTCTTCCATTCTTTCTCTCCTGCTTCTCTTTTCTCATATTTTCTCTACAAATCGTGTATATCATTTGCTAGCTAGATATATTATGTGTAGGTTCAACACATTTACATGGTATTAGAGCCGAAATACTACTAAGGAAAAGAAACACCAGATTATTTTTGCAGGTATCGAAGATTGAAGACAACAGAAAAATGGAATTTCCAAAAGAATTCATTCTTACACCATACAATTTCTTTGCATGGAAAGAGAATATTATAGTGCATCTTCTAGGCATAGGATTATATAGGTCAACCATGGACATAGATACCGAACCCACATCAGCCATAGAAAAATCCAAGTATCTGAATTGAATGGATGAAGCGTTTGGAGCTATTTGCAGTCTCATTTATCCTTAAATCCTCTTTCACATATCCTCCTATAAAACCCCAACGAAGCCTGAATCACCATGGAAGGGATTTTTGGAAAATAGGATGAGATGAGGGGACACATTCTCTAGGTGGAATTGATCACATTGGATCCAAAAACCTTTGACAATCTCCAAGATTTATTTACCAAATATAAGGATTTGTTGTCGCAACTCAAGGCTTGCAGGGTAGATAATTCTAAGGAGGAGAAACAAATGGTTCTCACCATTCTCTCCAAACTTGGTCCAGAATACTCAATGTTCGTATCCACATTTCATTCAGTTAGACTCACCTCTGGATTGACCTAGAAGATTCCCTCTCTTCAGGTCTTCATTAAATCTATGATAGAAGAGTAGAACAAGCTCATAAATATGGAAAAAATCACAAGTCTAAAGGCACATGCACTTACTGTGCATGATGGTAGCGGTCATCAAAATCATAAATCTAAAGACGAAGACAAAATGAAATCACATGCAAATCCAAAGAAGGAAGGGTACTCAAAACCCTTCAATGATGCCTTCGGATCAAAGGTGGAAAGGGAAGAAAATGGGAGAAATTCATTTTCTTCCATAAAGGATTCCATCTAGAATCCACATGTATAAAGAAACAGATAGATCAAATGGCCCAAATACTTCAACAAAACAACCTTGGAGATCGCATCCCTGAGGGTGCCAAGAAGAAAAAACCAGAAGATCACAATCCCAAGAAAGGCAATTATAGCCATGCTTTGATTGTTATCAACTCCTCTCCCGATGCTTGGATCATAGATTCAGGTGCATCACACCACATGGAATCCAAAAAATAAGTCTACTCTTCATTGGATTCATGAAAAGGTCCCCCTATTCTGATGGGGGACAACTCTCCAATCGAGGTCACCGACAAAGGAAGAATTGAACTCACAAACAAAAGCTTTGAGAATGTGCTACACGTTCCCAAACTTTTCGTCAACCTTCTCTTCCTATATTAGATGACAATATAAGACACTGGAAAGAGAGTCATATTCATACCTGATGAAGTGGATATATATGACATGTAAATGAATTCCAGGGTTGCTACCAGCGAGGTAAATTATCAATCCAGACTCTACACATTTTCTGAATTTATTGAACGAGATTTTGCATTACTGCTTACCCATGCTGATAAAAGTAGTAGGATATGGAACAAAAGGTTCATGCATTTAAATTTCAGATATATGAAACAACTTAGCAAGTAGATAATGGTTGATGGTCCACCTGACATCCACTTCTCCAAAGGAATTTTCCAGGGATGTGTTCTTGGAAAATAACCTCAAGAGAAATTTGACAAATGAAAGACTTAGAAGGATTCCTTTCTTTTAGATTTGATCCATAGTGACCTTATGGGCCCTTTTCCACATCCATCAATCAATAAAGAAAGGTATGTGCTCATTTTTGTTGATGATTTATCACGCTTCACATGGATTTTATTTATGAGGAAAAAACATAGGTATTTCAACACCTCAAAGATTTCAAAGCCCTTGTTCAAACATAGTCAGGAAAGAAGATAAAAGTCCTTTGAACAGATAACAAGGGAGAGTATGTCAACCATGAGATACAAAATCGTTGTCATGAGGTCGATATTCAGTTGCAACACACGCTTCCTTATACTCTGCAGAAAAATGAATTTGTTGAGAAAAAAAACAAATCTTTGAAAGAGATGGAAGGGTTTTTATATTTTCTACTTGGAGCTGAAATCAGATAGAGATCTAATTTTTAGAAATGGACCTTACTTCTTTGGTCCTAGAGGCCTTTACTTAAACATTTGGACACATGATTTTGATCTTGAAAACGACATCCCCTCAGTAGTACCAGTCTAGGTACGACTCCCGCATTTTCCTTTTCACTGTTGGGGAGATGAAGTACTAAAAAGCTTAGGAGATTCCCTAGGGAAGTTTATTGATAGGGAAGAACCCAAATCTCTAAAAATTAGATCTCTGTCTGATTTCATCTTAAAGTCTGTACCCTTTCTTCTCATCAGAATACCCAATCATTGTGCATTTCAAGCCTCTTGAGTCAAGCTTAGTTCATTTTTCTTTCGAAACTAAGGCATAACATACTGATCCAAAAACTCTAAGATGTTTAACTCGAGGTTTGAAACCAAACCATGCTTCATAAGGTGTGATTCCGTCCAAAGAAGAAGTTGGAGATCTGTTCCTTAAGTAGATAGCTGTATGGATTGCTTCCGCCCAATATGTAGAACTTAACTTTTTAAAGCTTAACATGAATCTTTCCATTCCTAACAAAGTGTGATTCATTCGTTCTGCGACTCCATTTTGCTGAGTGTAGAAATTTGTAAGATGTCTTCTTATCCCATTGTCTGTGAAATAAGTTTTGAATTCATTAGAAGTGAACTTCCCTCCATTATTTGTCCTGAGAGTGCCTATATTTTCTTTAACTTCGTTTTCAACAAGTTGACGAAAAATCTTAAATTTTTCAAATACTTCTGACTTTTGCTTCAAGAAGTAAACCCAAGTTATTCTACTAAAATCATCAACAAAGAGTAAAAAATATTTGCAACCACCGATTTTTTTTTCTAGGGGTCCATAAACATCATTGTGAACGAGTTGCAACCACTGATTTGCACGCCATGAACTTGTTGTAAAACTCTCTCGACTCTATTTTCCATAAATGCAGGCTTCACATTTTGAATTTTCCTTTTTGAAAGTTGGAAGTCCCTTAACCATCCCTTGTCTTTGCAATTGAGAAAGACTTTCAAAGTTGAGATGTCCATATCTCACATGCCATAATGTTATAGGTGAAATACCTATACTTACTGTGCCTGCAAAGTCTGAATGCCTTGGAATAACTGTTCCTTTCATCCTTAACAATTTTCCATCTTCATAACCTGTCATCACTATTTTCATATTTTGTTTGATTGAATGAATCTTAACTAAGCCATCTTCCATAATCCCCTGATGTCATGCTTGTCGAATTGTGACTAAAGACAACAAATTCTTTTTGAAGGTGGGTACATACCATACATTTGAAATCATCCGTTCTCCAATATCAGGTAAATAAACTTTAACTACTCCTTTTCCATAAGGAGTATGTTTGGTATTATCTGTAAGAAAAACATAGTTAAGATGGAATTCTTGAAAATTCCAAAAGAATTCATGTCTGAAAGTCATGTGTTGAGATGCTCTTGAATCGAAAATCCAATCATCTTCATAATCACTTTGAAAATCAGTGGAAATTTGTAATGTTGAAGATGAGGTAAACACATATTCTGAACCATCATCATTTTGATCATTTGCAAACTGTGTTGTGTTTTGATGAAACTTGGAAATTTTATCAATGGAAGTGCGACAATCTTCTGCATAATGACCAACTTTGTTACATCTTCTGTAAACAATTTGACCGAAATCTCTCCCTCTGCCTGAATTCTGTCCTCTGCCTCTGCTTTTAACTCTGTGTGGAGTTTGACCTCTGCCTTGACTGTTGCCTTGAAAATAGCCTCTGCCTTGACTATTTCCTCTTCCTTGAAAATACCCTCTTCCTTGACTGTTTCCTCTTCTTTGAAAATACCCTCTGCCTTGATTGTTTCCTCTACCTTGAAAATTGTTTTCTGTACTTTGGCTTCGACCATGACCTTGTACAAAATTTCCTCTTCCTCTGTTTCTAGTACTGTCACTTGAAGACTTACTTGTGCTAGCTTCTGTGAAAAAAACATCTTCCCCAACTTGCTTTTTCTTTCCAAAAGTTTTGTTGTGTTGAGATAACATTTCACTTAGTTCATCAAACGTAAGCTATCTAACTTTCCAGTTACTTGTACAATTTCCAAAAAATGTGTATAGGAAGAAGGCAATCCAACAATTAAAATTGTGGTCATGAAACTATCATCTACTGCTTGAAAACCAACGTTTAGTATTTCCTGCTTAGTGTTCTTAATTCTAGAAATATATTCATGTACATCACCTCCTTCAGTCAATTTTTGCTAGAACAACTTTAATTTAAGACCAACTTTCTTTAATTCAGTTTGAGTATCAAATAAATCCTTAAAAATTTTCAAAGCAGACCATGCATCAGTAGTATTTTCAATGTGAACATACATTTCATCATTAACTGAAGATTTAATGAGTGCTAATGCTTTGGCATTTTTAACTTCCCATTTTGCTAATGTAGTTGCATCTGTAGGCTTAGTTGGCTTAGTATCTTCATTACATATATCACACCAAAGTTCATTGTAAATGAGAGTACTTTCAATAAGACATTTCCATGTCTTGTATGATTTTGTGCCTTCAAGTTTGTCGAAGTCAGAGAACAAATTGATTAACTTCGACATTGCAGTGTTGAATATTTGCACCAAAAAAGAATCAAGCAAAGAGATATCAAGATGAGCAACACAGCAGATGCATCACACAAAAAGATCTATCGGGGCTTGGCCTTGACCCTCGTATAGTCGTTGAAACATGAGAAAAATGATTGAGCTTGGCACTTGGCTCTAGTTAAATTTCAAGTAACTTTCAAAATTTTACACTTTACAAAACTCTTGCAATTTTAATAAAAAAAAATACCCCCCCTTAAAGTAAAATTACTTTGAGTTACAAAATTTTTGTTACCCCCCCCAAAAAAATCAAAGTGCTTATTACTGTTTTAAGAAAATCCATTGCCTTTGTTGATCCTTCCGCTCATAATACATTTTCTCCAAGTCTGAGAAACAATGCTGTTGAAGTTGTAAAAACTACAGTGGGGTCTCCAATTTCAATTTGGCATCGATTCTTTGCAAAAAACATGATGCATCTTCATAATTTCCAGAAAGTCATTTAATAAATCTGTATGCAATTTAGACATTTCAACTTGATCATTCAAAAACCAAGAAACTTCTGTAAGCTGTTCGGAGCACCTTCACAACACTAATTTTATTAGTTCCCATAAAGGAGAGATAAACAGTAGAGATAAATGGTATTGCTGATGCCTCTTCTCTCAGAATGTTCTGAAATGATGCACGTAGATACTCTCCGTTTAAAATCCACGCCAAACAGTTACAAGGCGCCTCTATCAATTCAACAACAACAACGGGATCGATCCAACACTGAACAAAACATATGCAATGTGATTAATGAAGAAATGTATCTTACCCATCAACCCGAATGCAACAGTCCCACTCGACCCATCTACTCCGAACAGATTCGACAACGCCTACTTCCAGGAACTGTTGCAAAATGAGGACATTTTCTCCTCAGACTCCGCTCTGGTAATCGATGCTAGGACTAGGGTTTTTGTGACAGAATATGATAACAACGAAAAATATTTTCACGATCAGTTCGGTGATGCCATGATTAGAATGGGCAGGATTCAGATCCTGAGTGGCCAACATGGAGACATTTGTAAGAGATGTGGTTTTGTCAATTCAAACTCAATTGGGCAGGCTGCCAACTGATGATCATGAAGGATAGACATGCCACGTGATATTGTGACAAGTATGGATTTTCATTTTTCCACAATAATGGAAACTCGTCTAATAGTTATAATCCATGCCAGCTCGTGTAACAGTTATAATGGAAGCTCGTCTAACAATTAAAATCAGATTTGTTCAAAGCAGATGAGTCCACACTGAACACACATTGATCATTGAATGCAGAATAATGGCAGAAGTAGTCGATTCAATTTACAGTATGTCTGGTATTTAATTACAACAACTCGTTGATAGAGGATGTAATTCAAAACATAATACAGGGAAAGTTTTGAGTTTTAACTAAGATCTATACTGTAGATCTTAGTCTAAACATATTATGAGCATATTAATCCGAAAAATCACTAAAAACATTAAACCCACAATAGTGGCAGAAAACTTCTCATATATTAGAGATAGAACATCCAAGTCTCAAAAATTTATTGCCTTATCGGTCATCATAGCAGAAACGACGATTATTCTAACCCTTCAAATTTTACAGGTGGAAGAAATGCAAATTTTCTGGAGAGAAATTGGGATTTTTTGTAATGAGAGGCATAGATTCTTCTTAGGGTGAATCAAAGTTTGCCAATGGAGTATNAACTGACCAGTTTACTGACGGGATGCGCCCACATTTTTCCTTTGACTATAGCGTTGGGATCTCTTCCTTTGATCAACTAATCTCCTCTTCAATTCAGCTACATTACTGGAGCTCTGATACCACAATAATGACAAAAGTGTCCACAGATACACATTTTTATTAAATAGGAAAATAAATTACATAAGAGAATTTGCAAGAGTTTACACCCAAACTACTCAACACTCTTGTAATGAGCTATATATAAGCTAAATGTCTTAACAAACTCTAGATATGGTTCACTTATTAAATAAACAAGTGTCCATTTACAATAAATCCTATCTTAACAATCTTCTAACTATACTCCTAATTTAGAGCCTAAGATATGACACCTTTCTAGAGTCATATCTTTTACAACAATACTCTATTTCTAAATGTCTCCAAAATATTCTAGATTATTAATTTAATATCTTAAATTAATAATCATTTTATTCTAACTTATTAAACTATGATATTTGTATTTTGGATTATCTAACAGTCAAGAGGAAAGAAGAGTAAGCAAAAATGTTGGTTTTGTTGCAAATCTGGGCATCTCAAGAAGGATTGTTGGAAAAGATAAAATGCATCCAAGGAGGACTCCACAAAATAATCAAAGGAAGCTAATGTATGAGAAGAAAGTTCAGGTTCCATTTCAAGTATGGTTGATGAGGTATTTTCTACTTGTGATGTTTCACATCAACATCAACATTGGTTGTTAGATTCTGGTGCGTCCAACCACATGTGTTTTCATATAAATTGGTTCTCAACTTACCAATCTATTGATGATGGTGTTTTTTTTTTTATGGGAATTTTTTTTTCTTGTAAAATTGTTGGAGTTGGTAGCGTCTGGATTAAAATGCATGATGGTTCTATAAGAACATTAATAGATGTAAGACATCTACCTGAACTTAGAAAGAACTTGATATCTTTGAGAGTTCTAGATTATGTTGGTTACAAGTGTACAACTCAAGGTGGAGTAATGAAGGTGTCCAAAGGCATCTTAATAATTATGAAGGAAAAGAGGATTGAGAACCTTTATCAACTTGAAGGAAAGACATAAATAAATCAAGTAGTTGTACCATATGAATATGTAGGTGACTCTATTCTTTTATGGCATCAACATTTGGGTCATATGAGTGAGAAATGACTCAAGCTATTGGTTGATCGTAAGTCACTTCCAAGTTTGAAGTTTCTAAATTTGAATTTCTGCAAGTATTGTGTTTTTAGAAAATAGTGTAGATAGAAATTTAAAGCAAGAAGGAATATAAGAAAAGGGATCCTTGATTACATTCATTCAGATGTTTGGGGACCATCCCCTATAGTTTCTATTGGAGGATCGTCATATTTTGTGACATTTATTGATGATTACTCTAGGAAGATTTGGGTCTATTTACTTAAAAGAAAATATGATGTATTTAATAGTTTTAAGCAATTCAGGGCTTTGGTTGAAAAGAGAACTGGGAGTTCAATCAAGTGTTTAAGTTAATATAATGGAGGTGAGTTCACATCTGTGGAATTTGAGAACTATTGCAAGGAAGTTGGGATCAAAAAACATAAGACCATGATTTATACTCCTCAACAGAATGGTGTTGTTGAATGCATGAATATGACTCTTCTAGAGAGAGCAAGAAGCACGCTCAGTAAGGAAAATATGCAACAAGAATTGTGGGAAGAATAAGTTCTTACATCATGCTATATGATAAATCGGCCACCATCAACTGCAATAAACTGTAAGATTCCAGAAGAGGTATGGACATGTCATTCGTGTGATTTTTCAAATATGAGAATATTTGGTTGTGATGATTATGCTCTTTTTTCTAAATATCAAGGTTCTAAGTTAGATCCTATATCAAAGAAATATGTCTTTGTTGGTTATGGTGATGGAGTTAATGGGTACAAACTGTGGGATCCTACTGCCCACAAACTCATCATAAGCAGAGATGTAGTATTTGATGAATCCTCACTCTTAAAATCATAATTGGTAGATGTTCAAGTGAGACAAGATCAAGTACCGCAAGTTAAAAAAATTCAGTTAGAAACTCAACCATCTTAAGAAAGGAAAGAGCATGAAGAAGTTCCAAAAGAAGAAGATGAATATGTAGATGCAAAAAAAATCCAAGAAATTCAGGATATGACTCAACCATCCTTGAGGAGATCTTCACGGGTCAGGAATCCTCTTACAAGGTATGACGATTATGTTTCATCTATGGCTTTAGTTTCTATTGATGGAGAACCTAGTTGTTTTCAAGAAACAGTTAAGGTATCTGAAAGTGCTCAATGGAAGAAAGCCATGAAATAGGAAATGTACGCCTTAGAAAGGAATAAAACATGGGACTTGGTAGAACTTCCAAAGGACATGAAGGTTGTCGATTGCAAGTGGGTCTACAAACTGAAAAAATGGTGTTGATGATAAAGTCGAAAGGTATAAAGCAAGACTGGTAGCAAAAGAGTATTCTCAAAAGAAGGTATTGATTTTTATGAGGTCTTTTCACTAGTTGTGAAGATTATTTTAGTTCGTGTTATGTTAGCACTAGTTGCTTTACTTGATTTTGAGTTAGAGCAGATAGATGTTAAAAAAACATGTCTACATGGGGATTTAGATGAGGATATATATATGGAACAACCAGAAGGGTTTGTTCAGGATCACAATAAGAGGTTTGTTTGCAAACTCAAGAATTCATTGTATGGTCTGAGATAGTATCCGAGGAAATTGTACAAGAAGTTTGATTCCTTCACGGTGAGCCTAAATTTTACAAGGAGTGAATATGATCATTGTGTTTACTTTAAAAAGTTGGAAAATGGCATGTTCATTATTTTGGTGTTATGTGTTGACAATATGCTTGTGGAAATCAAGAGCATGATCGAAATCAACAGGTTAAAGGCTTAGTTGTCTAGGGAATTTGATATGAAGGATCTAGGAGAAACAAAACAAATATTAGGTACGGAGATACACAGAGACACGAAAAATGGTAAGCTGTGGTTATCACAACAAAAGTATGTGGATAAAATACTTATGAGATTCAATATGAATAATGTGAAACTCCTACATATCCCTCTAGCTTCCCATTTCATTATTTCTTTAGGTTTATGTCCTAGTAATGAAGAAGAACATGATTATATGTCTCGTGTGCCATATGCTAATGCAGTGGGAAGTTTGATGTATGTGATGGTGAGTACCAGACCAGATATTTCACATGCAATTGGTGTTGTCAGTCGATACATGAAAAATCCAGGAAAAGCGCATTGAGAAGCATTGAAATGGGTGCTTCAATATATTATAAGCACAAGAAGTTATTCTATCATCTATGATGGTTCTAGTGATTTAGTTTGTGGTTATGTAGATTCAAATTTTGTAGGTGACTTGGACAAAAGGAGGTCCACTTCAAGATATGTCTTTACTCTTGCAGGAGGACTTGTTAGTTGGATGTCAAAGATTCAAAACGCAGTCTCTTTATCCACTACGGAGGCAAAGTATAGGGATTATTCACATGCATGCAAGGAGGAAATCTAGTTACAAGGTTTATTGGGTGAGTTTGAAAGGATGCAGGACAAGGTGAAAGTATTTTGTGATAGTCAAAGTGTTATTCATTTGGCTAGAAATCCAGTGTATCACAGTAAGACGAACCATATTTCTGTTAAGTACCATTTTGTAAGACAAGTTGTTGATGAAGGTGGAGTGTCTTTGGAAAATT
>JASDQU010737371.1:77762-87853 GCA_032191745.1 Picea mariana | reverse complement strand
AAAGTATTTTGTGATAGTCAAAGTGTTATTCATTTGGCTAGAAATCCAGTGTATCACAGTAAGACGAACCATATTTCTGTTAAGTACCATTTTGTAAGACAAGTTGTTGATGAAGGTGGAGTGTCTTTGGAAAATTTCCATACAAAAGTGAATTCTGCAGACATGTTTATGAAACTAGTTTTGTTAGAGAAGCTACGGTGGTGTTTGGCTTCTCTTGGCTTGCAAAAAAGGTGATGAATTAATTAAGAGCATGATATATCAGGTAAATTGTTGTCAATGTGGAGATTGTTGGAAACATGCCAACGGATTTCCTCATGCGGTCACATGCATATGCATGCAATCTATTTATGAACTGCTCGTGTAACTGTGTGATCTATTCATGATCAATTTGTATAACTGAGTGATAGATGTTATATATGTGAGCATACCCATACAGATGGAGTACAATTTGAGTGCGAGCATGTGCAAGGAGTAGAGAAGAGTGTATGTGAGGAGAGGATGATTGTATGCCTATGAAGGCTATTTTAATTCTCCCTTGAATAATAAGAAGACCAATAATCATTGCAGCTATGTTAATGCGCATGCATGCAATCTATTTATGAACTGCTCGTGTAACTATTTGATCTATTCATGATCAATTTGTATAACTGAGTGATAGATGCTATATATATGAGCATATCCATAGAGGTGGAGTACAATGTGAGTGTGAGCATGTGCAAGGAGTAGAGAAGAGTGTGTGTGAGGAGAGGATGATTGTATGCCTATGAAGGCTATTGTAATTCTCCCTTGAATAATAAGAAGACCGATAATCATTGCCCGTGATTTTTTCCCTCATTGGGTTTCCACATAAATCACTATGTCAAGTGTATGATTGATGTGCTTGGTTTCATGCTTGTTTGATCTTGCTTATTTTATGCTCTGTTGTATGCTATGTTTTTCTTTCTCTGCCTAACACTTCGAACTTCCAACACTGTTGTTACAATGACTCCTTTCCTGTAGTGATAGAGAAAACGTATTGCCTTCAACAAATTAACTTCATGGCTTCCATGTGTCCACTTGCAAAATACACGTGTTAAGCTACAGGTAATCGTGATCGTGGTTCTACAAATCTGATGCCATATAAGCGATGTCTAATAAACTTGAAAACTGTCCAACAATAACACAAGTTAATACCCAAGAATATTATATAGCGTAATAACTTGAGTTATTCGATTTTAATTATGACATATGATAATAGCAGAAACTTTATAAAATCATCAACGAAGCTAGAGCTAAATTTACATAAAATGACCACGAACTACTATGATCCTTGGAATTGTCCAATTTTTTTTATTTTTATTAACTAAAGATTGAAAATAAAACGGATTGCAATTACATTTAGTTAGTAACCTCTCTTTTCTTTAAGAAGAGAATTGATTTAAATTATATTTAAAACAATTTGTGTCAATTTATAAGGATTATATTATTGGAATCAACATATTTGCGTTGAGGAGGTGGATACCGATATTTTAATACAAAACGTATACAAGAAGGTCCAAATGATTTAAATTATATTTTTTGACATATGTTCAAATAGAGAGATGATTCCTTGTAATTAACATCTTCCAGTTCAAGAGGTGGATAACCAAAACACTAATACAAAACAGAATTAACAAAACCATCAAAGAATAGTAGATTTAGCAATACAACGTCGTTGGGATCTAGTGTTAGTGAATTTTATGTGCATCCAAACATGTTTAAAATATTCAAGTGTTTCGGGCCAACAATTGTCTATGATGTTTAGTTTGTCCACAATTTTGTTACATGGAAGAGTGCATAAAGTCTCGCACTCCCTGCAGTCTACTACTTGTAACCAACCATACAAAAATTGCAATCCATTGTGTAGTATATATAGACGCTAATACTATTATTTTCCATTTCACCATGTCACGTTAACTGCAACCTGCAACCAAACAACGAGAAGAACAATGACAATCTATAACAACAACAATAACCTTCTCGTTAACTTGATTGCTCATGCATTAATTCATTATAACATGTTTCTCTTTTCTTGAAAGGAGAAACTCCACGTTCTAAACTGTCATCGTTCTTCCACATGTTATATGCACGTATATGTTTCTCTTCTCGTGAAAGGAGCTACGTGCAGAGCCGAAATTTCACGTTCTAAATTGTCGTTTTCCACAGGCCTCTACGGAGTAGACTAAAATGTACATATGAATTATTATTATTGGTAGTATTATTATGTCGAAAGGTGTACACTTATTGATAATGGGTACAATTAATGATCTTTTAACCTTATTTAACTGTAAACCCTAATCTGATGGCTATGCATTGAAGATGCTAGCATATTCTTAGTCGTCCTCCAAAATCAATGGATCAGATTTATTGTTCATAACTTTCTTGCATTTATCAAGGCATCCGTTAACATGTTTACTTTTTAACATTTACCTAATCACATTAAAAAATTACTGTAAAGATATGTAATTGCCACGTTCCATTTATCAACCTAATGCAGCCAAACATTTTATATTACCACAGACGAATTACCACAAACATTTTATATTAGAAGCGCATGTTCTCAGTATATTGGGGACACACATTCTAAGCCGCGAGTTATATAATACTATTAACATCAAGATCGATTCATATTTTGGTCTTCTTCTTCGTTTCTCTCACTGCGGAGCACAAACAAAATGTCATTATATAAGTAGATTATTATCTAATGTAAAATTTTATTATTGATTAAACTGTGTGAGAATCTTTAGAAAAAGAAAAATGCTATTTAAAGCCCGGAGAAGATTTGAAAATACCATTCTCACTTTTCTAACAACTCAAATCTCAAGCTAAATTATATGGATAGATTTAAGTAAAACTGACATATAATAGTACACAAATTACTAGACTTATCATAGCACAAAAAATATTATACTAGACTTATCATAGCACAAAAAATACTAGATTTATTAAAGTGTACATCATGCTTTAGCGTGCTTCAAATATTCGGTGAAACATCTCATATCTTAGAATGCATGTTTTTATGAAGAAAATAATCATGGAATAGGATGTAAGAGTTGGCAACAAACTCTTTCCTTATTGTATGTCATCTACAAGGTTGTTCCTTATTGTATGTCATCCACAAGGTTGTAGGTAGTGCAGAGGATCTGTGAAAAAATAAATTGTGAGAAGACCCTTGTTTAAGTCCAAAAAAATTGAGAGGAAGTCTAATTTTTCAAGCTAAAGCTTTAACAAGTTGATTCAAGCCTCAAGTCTAAAAGAAATTTGAAAGGTCACATTAAGTTTGATTTTTCAAGCTAAAGCTTTAATAAGTTCATCGAAGCCTCAATTCCAAAAAAGTCTGATTTTTCAAGAATTTTTTTTTAACAACTTCATCCAAACCTTAAGCAATGACACCCTTTCCTTTAGCAACCTCATCCAAATCTCAATCAATGAAACCCCGCCCCTAAAGGCATGAACTTACTCCTTCGCAACTTCTTGTTCCATATATATCTTCATCTAAATCTCTATGTAGAAATGTTGTTTTAACATCTAGCTACTCTAACTCAAAATCAAGTAAAACAACTAATGCTAACATAACACCAAATGAAACAAGCTTCACAAATGGTGAAAAGATCTCATGAAAATCAATACCTTCCTTTTGAGAATACCCTTTGGCTACCAGTCTTGCTTTATACCTTTCGAGTTTATCATCGACACATTTTTTCAGTTTGTAGACCCACTTGCAACCAACAACCTTCATGTCCTTTGAAATTTCTACCAGGTCTCATGTTTTATTCCTTTCTAAAGAATCAATTTCTTCTTTCATAGCTTTCTTCCATTGAGCACTTTCAGATATCTTAATTGTTTCCTGAAAACAACTAGGTTCTCCATCAATAGAAACTAAAGCCACATATGAAACATAATCATCATACCTTGTAGGAGGATTCATGACCCGTGAAGATATCCTTAGAGATGGTTGAGGGATATCCTTAGTTTCCTGGATATTTTCTGCATCTACATCTTCATCTTCTTCTTCTGGAACTTCTTCATGCTCCTGCCTTTCTAAAGATGGTTGAGTTTCCAACTGAATTTGTTGAACTTGCGGTGCTTGTTCTTGTCTCACTTCAACATCTACCAATTCTGATTTTAAGAGTGAGAATTCATCAAATACTACATCTCTTCTTATGATGAGTTTGTGGGAAATAGGATCCCACAGTTTGTGCCCCTTAACACTATCACCATAACCAATAAACACATATTTCTTTGATCTAGGATCTAACTTAGAACGTTGATCTTTAGAAATAAGAGCATAAGCATCACAACCAAATATTCTTAGATTTGAAAAGTCACATGAATGACCTATCCATACCTCTTCTTGAATCTTACAGTTTATTGCACTTGATGGTGTCCGATTTATCAGATAACATGTAAGAACATGCTGTAACAACTGCTTCATCCCACAATTCCTATTGCATCTTGGCATTACTGAGCATGCTCCTAAGCAAATGATGATTAGATCATTGAATTGTTAAAATTCTTAATGGATTGATAGTGGAATTTCTTGACTCGGCTAGATTAGTAACAGTTTGTACCCACACCGTCGTTAAAATCGTTAGTGGTGGAATCTCTTGAATCAACTAGATTAGTAACAGTTTGCACCGACACAATTGTTAACTAGATTAGTAACAGTTTGTACCGACACAATTGTTAAAATTGCTGGAGATATACAAATTTAATTATTTTTCTTTAAAGAACTCTTAAGTCTTTTTCTTTGACTGAGAACACATATAATATAATGATTAAATATTATAAAAATATTAAATAAGATCATTTTAAAAATGAACACAATTAATGATCTTTTAATTATAAATCTTAATCTTATGGTTAAAAATTAAAGATATTAACATATTCTTAGTAATCCTCCCAAATCAATGAATAAAATTTAATCTCCATAATAACAATGGTTAAGCTTGATGCATTAACTCACTTCTCAAACAAGGGATGCAAGTCTAACGGGCATGGGATGCAAGTCTCATATTCATGGAAGCGTTTTATTTTGGTTTGTATGGGTAATAAATGTGTAGGCGTTTCCATTTTGGATTACCTTTCAATTAACACACTAGATTAACCTAGCGACTCGCATGATCGCTTCATATGGACAATATTTGCTTTTAAAGAACCCATGGGAGGGTTTGGTCCAAAATTAGAGAACCCAACAGTGAGTAGGGATGGGTGGGTTTGGTCAATTAACACACTAGGTTAACCTAGAGACTCGCATGATCGCTTCATATGGACAATATTTTCTTTTAAAGAACCCAACACTGAGTAGGGATGGGAGGGTTTGGTCAACCACTTTTATAATTTCTCTCTTTCTCTATGAAAATGGTTTTTTTTGTTAGTTTTATTTTTTTATCGGTTAATTGTATGTGGACTGTAGATTTAGAGATGGTGTCTCTGGAGCAAAATATAGATGTTTCAAAGCACCAAAATGAATATGGCCAAGTAAATCTACCATGACTTGGAGGAGAATTTATATAATGGATGAATTTCTTTAATAAATGAATCAATTTAATTTAATGGCTATGTGTAGCAATTATTATATCAATAATTATTTGTTTTTGGTCATGGCTGATCCCTGAAAATATAGTCACTATAATCACTATGATTTCATAGAATATCTTGTCTCCACATTTGGCCAACAGAACCCTAAATTTAATACTATCACTATGATTTCATAGAGTATCTTGTCTCCACATTTGGCCAACATAATCCTAAATTTAATACTATCGATGTTCCTCTGATTATTAATTTTTGTATATTTTTTAAAGTTCAACTGCTTGCTTTCTGCTTACTGTATTATTTCTTATCTGCAAATGAAAATGGTATTTCTATACTTACTACGTAACTACATAAAATATTCGCCCAAGACTGAATACGAACTCAATTCACAGTAAGAAAGGAAAATGGTATTTCTATACTTGGGAAGTAACTGCATAAAATCTTCACCCAAAACTAAATACGAACTCAAAACACAATGGGAAAGATGTTATGGGTTATGAATTTGATGTTTTGCAAATCCTCGATAATCCTTGGTCCTTATGTATACATTCTGGCAAGTGGTATCCGTTGACATTCAACCATCTGATGAAGCTTTTGAGTTAGAGAAAGAGGTTAATAATGTTTTTTGGGTTAGTGGTAACTAGTGTACTTTAAATGGTAACTAATTAATTATTTATTATTATGTTAGGATTGTAATTAATTAATTATTTATTATTATATTAGGATTAGGGTTAGTGGTATGTTAGAATTCAGAATTGTATTAAATATGACTATGTAAAATTATATTAAGATTAAAATTAATATTATGTTAGATTTAGAGTTTGTATCAAAATATCACCACTTCTTATTTAATGTAAAATTAAAAACAAATATAATCTAAATTGCTCTTCTTTCTATGTCATAAATTGCTCTTCATACTAACGTCATAGCCTATCCACGTTCATTAAAATTATAACGGCGAGCTTCAAGACACATATAGTCATTAAAATTATATTTTCAAACTATTAAATACAATTATTAGTGCTTACACTGAATCAATTAAAATAGGTGCACGTCAATAATGACAACAAATTCAAGCATCTGTGGATACCGAAGAAACGAAATTTTAAACCTAAGAATAACCTGTAATTTCTTCCAGAGACAGGAAGCATCAAATAAGATTAGAGTCAGATTTAATCATCACTACATGTGCAAAGACATGCACATGGAGACCATGGCAGCTCATTCACGTTGTTTCATTTTATAAAAGCGACGAGTAACCTTCTTTCGAGGCAATCGCATTTATTTATGATATCCCCCCTTAATAATTGGCTGGCAATGTTCATCACGAAACCAAAAGAAGTAGAAATAATAGTTTTCTACTTAACATTTCTTGTTATCCGTGTTGCGCGGAAAGAGCGCACAAATCACAAGGGAACAAGATTACTTACACATCTCTGACACGAGTGCATGTTAAATACAAAATGCTATGCTAATGCTGGGTAGAGAGATTTATGTTTATGACTTCGCAAGGACCTCCATAATGTTTTAGCGAGTTTTCTAATGAAGACTTCAAATTACTTAGTAGCAGTTAAGATATGATTTGACTAAAACTCGAGAACAAAATACTTTAACAAAGAAAACAATTCAATGTTTGCCTTTAATATTTCTCTTATAAGAGAGACATCGTCTACATTTTATTTGTCCATCTTGCCCGTCAAGAATAGAATTATAATCAATGATGACCCTTATTATTTAGAGATGTTGACATGAATTAATGTTTTATGGCTGTAAAGGGTGGGGATTATTTCAACTACACAAATACAAATAACAAAATTTAGAACTTCATGCAAAACCAAAAAATCAATATGAAGATTTGGTATAGTTTCTGCAAGAAGGATACTCATGCATACATTTTTTTTTAGCATTTCTTTGAATTCGTGTAAAATTGACTTTGACTTGAGACTTAATATAGGTTAACATAATGATGTGATTTTTTAGATAAATCATTAGAGGATTTAAGTGGAGGCCCCTCTTCAAGATATTGAAAAATGTCAGAATCAATATCACAACTGAATTTAATCAATATCACAACTAGATTTATTACAATTGGATTTAAGGAAAAATGGTTATGCAACAAAAAATAAAGGTTAAGAGAAAAGTAATTTACTATCAAAATATAATTAACACCAAGCTAAAGATGGAAAGTGTCATTCTTCAATGGATAACATAGAGAATAAAATTTGGTAGACGAAAGTTGGTCTCAATGATGGTCAATGATGGTGAGCATCATCATCATTAATATAAACATATATAAAGTAAGTATATATTTATAACAATGTTGTAAGTTAAATAGTTTATTTTTTAACTTCTTGTCTCTACCTTTAGCTATGGACTATAACCATAAAATTGATTGCATTAATTTGTGTGTACATATGGCATATTATTTCTGGGCTATAGTTTATGTTAGGATTTTTTTAATAGATTTTTTATTAGCTTTAAAATGATTTCTGTGTGTTTTAATCGATCTTATAGAGATGACAACATTTGGTGAGAGAGAAGGGTGTTTAACACAACAAGATGGTGTAAATCTTATGTGTGACTCTTTTGGCTAGTCATAGAAGAGATGTTGACTATAATATGATTTCAGTACGTTGATGTAGTTGTAGGTCGTATCACATTAAATCTCATCTAAATATATATTTTCTCTCTTCATTACTAGAGATATCACCTTACCCCATCATGTAGAAGCTCCATAACTTTTAGTTCAAGACACAAAAGGAGGATTTTCTAGTGATTTATATAGAATTAGAGGCCATCTTCATGGATTTGAATATTTAACCCATTGAATTAATAGAAAATTCCAAGGAGTTTTCAGTTCAGAGCATGGATGTTATGAAAATGTTAACATAAACAATTCCATGCTTTTGTCCATAAGAACGAAGATAGCGTTATCTATTAAGGTTTCAATTTCATGTATTGTAGCTAGGATTCTAAACATTTTCTCTCTTATGTTTATTGCATTATCTTGTTGCAGTGGAATTCAATGGAGTGATGGACCATGTGTTTGATATCTTTCCCATTTCATATGCAAAGAGGAGTAAATGTGCAAAAGTTCTCAACCATATTGTGAGTAGTGTGTTGTTGTCCACTACAAAATTTGATTTCTTTGAGATGGTGTTGACATGAAATTTTCACATATTATTTCAAATACATTTGTTGTACATGTCCACTATACTTGCTTTTACAAGTGCATTGTTGTTCATATATTTGTCTTGGGTTTCTTCTATAGTTATTGTCATATAATTGGTTGTGGAGGGTCAATATGTTTTAGGAACTATTTTGGTTTCTATCTATATCTAGATTATAGATTATGGAGTTATTGCAATCTAATATGATGCACATGGGAAAAATGAATAGATTAATGTGGTCAACATAGTTGGGGGAATGGTTATGTTTTCCCTTGGATGAAGGTGATTTATATTGCATTGATTCATTTATTTTCTATTTTATCATTGAAATGCAAAGAAAGAAACATGGAATAAGGTCTTCAATTTGTTTTTCAATGTTGTCTAATTAAGATATAGATCATGGTAATTTATTGATTTCCCATTTAAATCACCATCTTGATGTGGAACCCCTTAGAGCGGACATCATAAAATGGGCATATACTTTAAGCTCAATGTTATTCAACATGGTATTAGAATTGGGGTTGAGGTTAATTGGAAGAGGGTAGAAGTTGGGACCCAAATTATGGCTTGAAGGGCATATGTAGGAAAGGGTGGTGGTTTGTTCAAGACTACATCCAAATATTGAAATTGTATCATTAAGGATGGTCACCATGAAAGGAGGGCACAGAAAAAACTAGTAAAATATCTCACCAAGGAAGGAAATTCACGGGTTTGATTCCTATTCGATCCAAATCCTAACATTAATAATACATTTTTTTTTGAGCCTTGAGTCTTTCCTAAGCCGTGGGAATACAAATAAGTGGAATAGTTACTTGAAGCTTAGAATGGAGGTAAGAAAATGATTTTATAGTTATTGATGTGCATTAGTATTTCACTTCCTAATGGTTTTAGATTTTTCCTCCATTAGTCACAAAAACAATTGTAGATAGTTGATTGAGGTTCATACCTCCTTTTTTTTATCTCACTTGTGTTATTCTTATTTTCTTAAAGTAGATTGTAGTTACTTTCACGAGTCAATAATATTTTATATTTTCCTTGCTATTAACATTTTTCTTACCCATGATTTTTCTCAATAATTTAATAGATATATTGGTTCTTTATATAATTAAGTTTTAAGTTGAAAACCATGCTTAGGTTCTTGGTTTAATTTGTCCCAAAACTCTTGATTGTTGGGATGTTTTAAACTTTTCTGAATTCCTCTAATTCTTGAAACTCTTGTGGTGATTATTATTTGATTAATATATCTACTCTAACTTACTATATTATGTAATCTCCAACATGATGTAATCTCCAACTATGTTGGATTTCCCATATAATTCGATTTGATAAAAAATAAGATACACATTGTGAAACAAGTATACATGC
>JASDQU010737371.1:18421-44944 GCA_032191745.1 Picea mariana | reverse complement strand
GATTGCATTTGTAATTAGATTCTCAAGTACTTGATTCTGACGTACATTCATCTGGGTGTTGAAGAAATATTACAGAGATACATGCGATATTTTTCGTTTCCCTGCCAAAGCTTGATATGATTTTATTATTATTATTATTATTTGTTTCAGCCGATATGCAATATTGCATTGTCCTCATTTAAGGTAAATTTTCTATGTATCCAAAAGTCGCGCAGCATGTAAACACTGCTTGCCTTTTTTTGTAAGTATGCTTCATATGACAATTCTGCTAATCCAGGAAGCACATCTTGTAACATAGGCTGTCTAATTGTACAATGCACGGTTATGTTGCCCATGGTTCGTATGGAAGCATTGAGGCAATGTCCATATATGTATGGTCATTTTTCACTGCATCACAAACAATCAATCATATCATCACTTATCAAAGCAGAAGCAGAAGAAGGAGAGTTGCATTTCTCACATACAGGCTCAAAGGGGGTCGAGTACGCATTTACTGCAACCAAAACACCTTCAACCTGAAAATGTGATCATAGGAATTAATATATTGAACAATATAATATACAACTGCACCCCCCAAAAATAAAAAAATAAAAAAACCACAGAAATTTGGTGAAGGCTATTTGTATGAGAAAAGTGAGGATGAATTTGTAGATGTATATGCACAACAGTTGTAGAGCTAGTTAGTTTCTTCAGATCTTGTACCATGTCTACTCGCAATTCTGTCACAAATGTTTATTGGGTTGTGCAAAATATCCTTTCTCTAACATCCCTTTTCTTTGTTATATTTTTGAAGAGCATAAGCGGAAATTTCCCTTTATGCAATTGTTGTTCCATTGACAAAAACAAATTTGAATAGGTATCGAACAATTGCAGTTGCAACATGGAACAATGCAATATTTATGCAACTTAACTGAGATACATGGACATGTGAAAGTAAAGGAAAAAACTGGATATGGGGAACAATACCATTGCCTTGTTGTTGTCTGACTCTCCATCTTTTATATGGAGAATGTGTTGCGAGCCAAGTTTTCTCGCCAGTGTGATAGTTGTGCCAATGGTTCTGATTGGGTAAATGTCATTGCTCTGTGCAAGTTGGTTGATAGTTGTGTCTGAGACGAAACGATATTCTGAACAAATAGCGAGATTTTTTTCCACAATACTTGTTTCATTGAGCGAAATAATCTGATCACAATCACCACGATCATATACTGTTTTGGGCAATATATTAAAATTTGTAATGGATATCCCATCACCTAGAAATACCTTTTCTACATGTTTCTGGACAAGTTGTGTAGGAATACTTAGTGTGACTGTCATCATGGCCTCGTTGTTTTTCATGTCAGCACACATAATGGATCTAGTTTTGGTTTCCTTATCCAAGTAGGTTCTATAAATGACCATTATGTCCCCGATGAACACTTGTCCAGTTCAACAGTTGTTCAAGCCCTCTATTGATAGTATTTTGGGTGTTATAACTTTAGACCCAGTGACAATTTTGAATAGTAAAAGTAAAGTGAATGGTAGTGTGCATTATTTTTTTTTGTTTTCTTTTTTCCTTGGCATACATTTACAAGTAGACGTACAACTTGGATGAACTATGGAGCCATACTTTTTCAACCAGACCTCTTAGTCTGCGGAACCTGCACTATGTTCTACGTCTCTGTACTTGTTGATACTTCTTGTGAACTGCAAAGTATGTATTGCAGATGACATCAACATATTCACCATGCCATAGATGAATAAATAACTAATGATATTTGTTTGGTAAACATACTAGGAACATAATGTATGCATCTTTACCTTTGGCCTTGTCAGTCTGCTGATGTCCGGGATGACTGACTTCTCATGGCCATGTCACTAGTCCAATTTTTTTTTATGCAAGCATGTGTAGATGAACGTCAGAAGGACTAAACAAGCATATGCATTGTATATTGTCCATAATTTTTCTTAATGTCACATGCAGGGTGGAAGGAGATGAAATACAAAATAGGGTGTCAAGGGATACTCAGGAAACATGAGGACCTAATGGTCAAATTGTATTCCTTGGATTGTTTGAATGAAAAAATGTGTAATAGTAAATAGGGTGCGATGGTGGGGCATGACGACCAATCTGTATATTGTAGAACCTCGGAAGCCAGATGCACAATATTGAAAAACTGCCTCTTTGATAGAAAATATCTCACCTAGAGAGACTGCTCACGGGACTGACAACCCGCTTCTTCGATAACAAAACTCTGGAGACAAAATAGAAAATCCCTTACAAGATCTTCTCTGCATATAAGGTAACATTCGACTTTTTTTTTCCTAGACCGACCCCTTCTTCTCTCGGGAAAATGAATAACCATCCCCCCAAAATACACTAAGGAAAACAATATATATTGCATGCATTAAACTTGACACTTGTCACCTTCAAAAGTAGCTTAAGCCACTTGGTGACTCATTCCCTACCCTCGGGAACTTAGGATAAAATAATTATGTATAACACTGACATATTTGCGTCCCAACTCACCAATCTCATACTCACACAATCTCTTCAGCCTCAATACATATATACAGGCACACACATACACACATATAAATCAGTCCAATGCGCACTTCCAGGTAGTTCCCGCACACTTACTCAGGTGCACACAACACTATGGAATGTGCACACCCTTCCCTTGATGCACAATTCTTTGTGCACTTACCTAGGTGTGCGCAAAACCAAAACTAGGTGTCAACAACTCATCGGCCTATATGCACATTTATAATTGGTACCAACAGCTCACTAGCCTATATATACAATTACAAAGGGTTCATATTAGGGACATTACATTTATGGATTCTTTTCTTGTCCATAACTAATAATTTTATCTTGATATATTGAACTCCACAAGTATAAGGGTGTGAACATCTATCTCTAAATGTGATATGTTTTTATTTCATTATAGTAACAACCATTTATTAGGAAATGCTACTTTCTCTTACAAAGACTACATTGCTAGTTACTATAGATTGCATGTTAAACAGTTTTCATTTAATGGGGTAGACTCACTAATTAATAGCTATTTTAGAAGACATGAATAATATTATATAAAATGTTGTGCAATGTGTTGAAATGTTGTCTTGTTTTATTATATATTCTTAATTTGAATGAATTCCCTATCATGATGAAATACTACACCTTTCTTATAAAAATGTGCAAGAACAAGCTAATTCTTTTTCAAGCATAAAACCAAAAAATGAAGATAAATTATAAACATCATATTTTCCCAAGTATATTTCTCATCTTTCACCTTCACTTCCTTTTATTTTTATAAAATCATGTTTTTGTTTATACCCAAGTTGTTATCACTTAAATGTTGCTACGTTTACTATCTATATTACCTAAATTTATTGAGCTCACTTCTAGTTTTTTCTTTACATCTTTAACACATCGATGCTTGTATAGTTTGGGTGGAATAGATGTGTCATGTGTTTATTATTCCCACCAATATACTCTTTCAATCTTATTGAACTACTTTTGTGGTTATTCATTAGACATTAATAAAAATTCCTTATTTAATCCTATCATGGGGTCACCACTCGATGAACCTGTGACATGGCATGCGTGTTCGTAGGATATTAAAGAATACCCCTAATTCCATTAAGAAATTGATAAATACCTTCCAAATTACTTTTGTTGAACCCCCCCCTCCCATTACATATTTCCAAGAGAAAAAAAACCTATTTTTACCAAATATTCTCTATTTTAACAAATACCTCTTTTTATACCACTTAATACCTATATACCACCCAAATCTTGCATCCTCCCAATGCTTATAATATATTGACTTCATTTTTCAAAATTTTAAAACCCCCTTTATAAATGAACGTGATAAGATATTGGTCAACAAGGTAAATCCCTTGTGATATTTTATAAGTGTTCAAACTAAAGTTTATATTGAATATTTTTTGTTAAACAACTCATAAGATAAATTCATTCACATGAAATTGTTCCCAAATTATTTGGTTGATTGGTTACAATCCTTGATCATATACCAAACAAGAAGAACACTTCTACTTTGTTTATAATTCCAACCAAATAATAAATTGTTTGTGCATAATGCTTATCCCAACACTAATATATCCATTCAATTAAATACCGACAGTCACATTAGATAAATCTCATAAAAAAAATCAATTTCTTCAATCATTTCTTACTTGAAAGAAAAGTAATGAGTATGAAATTGTTTATCAAGGAGAGTTTGATATAATTACAATTAAATCGGCTAGGTATGTTATGAAGACACGAGTATCGCCATTTTAGAATTTGCACAAATTAATGGGTTGGATGTATACTGAAACCATGCCAAAGAATGTTGAGGATGAGTCACCATGATATTATTTTAAACAAAGAATTTTAGTGTAACTATGATCTCAACTCTACGAGGTAGTTGTTGTGTGGATTGTTTTAGGATATAAATGTCTCAATTCAACAAATAGGAAATTGAACAATTCATTGAGAGCATGTAATACCATATGAAAGAAATAAATGAGTTAGGAAAATATAGGACACTAAATAAAAGGGAATATAATTATAAATTTGTCTTGAATAAACTTGAGAATGTAATAATTGACTATATGTGACACTATTATTCAATGAAATTTATTCAACATTATAGCATAGTGAAACAACTAAATAAACAATGAATACACAAATCATTTAATATAATGAACACATAATTTAACATGGATAAATATAAAGAAATATAATTCGTCATCAAATGGCTATGGTTCATCTTTATTTCTCAAAAAATTGCATGTTAGAATGAAGTTTGGATCATTTACATGAATTTTGATAGAGAATTCCATCCAATCTCTTCGAGAGAATCCCTTCTCATTTCATGTTCCTATGTTTCTATAAGATTGGGCTCTACTGGGATAACCTGGAAGGCTAGGCATCCCCAACTATTCTGCTCCCCCAACTCTAGCACTTCTCTTCACTTGTGTCTTTTTTTGGCAATGATTTAATGCATAGTTCTTTCATCATATTTATCTTTGTCTCGATTTTTTTGTAGAATTATGTGAATCCATAGAAGTTAGTTAATATATCATGGGGGCCTTCACACTAATAACCACATCTCCATGTCTCATCATAATATTTTTCAACCATGAAATTGAACTTCTAAATCCATGAACTTCGACTTTTACATCCATAAATTGTAGCATGTTCTATCAACAAGAATTTTTGATTTGCTAAGTGCCTTGTGTTGTATTGAGTTATTTTATGTCCAATGATTTTATGTGGCTCTTATTCAGATCAAACCTCCCTACTGGGAGGTTTTTGGTCCCCAAAAGCTTCCAAGGATAGGTGAGGGAACTTGATTTCCATTTGGTTACTCTTGACTACCATTTTTTTCTCCTTGGTTTTTTTCTTTTGAGTTTGACTTGTCATATCTCTTACCATCCTTTGTGAGACACCTATCCATTTCCATATAGCATTGTATCTTCCTATAAATATTCAAGGATATGTGGTGAAACACATTCTGTTATTGGAAGAACTTGATGGTCCTCTTGTCCATGTAGCGTGGAAGGCTTGAACAACTTTCGATATTCCACATTCACCATAGAACTAATTTGAATCTGAGGAGAAGGCATTAATTTGAAATAAATCTCATTTATTTTCTCAATGATGTCAAAAGGTAAATATCTTAGGGGCTTGAGTTTCTTATCTACTCCTTGTAGGAATTCCTTAGCAAAGGTAAATACACACCTTGTCTCTAATGAAAAATATTTGATCTTATCTATGTTGGTCATGTCTAGATTTATACTATTGGATTTTCTCAAGTTGCTCCTCCACTTTAAAGTGTATCTATTATATCCTATCCAACAATTTTTTTTCCTTCCTCATTTATATTTTCACCTCTTCTTTTGCATCCCATACACAATATCAAAGGGTGAGGGAGGTAGATAGGTGAAGCAAGATTCAAAAGGTGATTTGTTTGAACTAAAGAATTCTAAAGAAAAGTTGTCTAATTTTGTCAAGGATTCCTTTTGGAATACACACCATAGAAATCAAATGAACAAAAAATGCTTCAAGGATTGATTTAACCCAAAAAGGTCTACCCAGCCTAGATAGCCAATGCTTGAACGAGATGTTTTTTTTTTTTGACGATTTTTACTAGAAATCACTGTCAATCCCCTTTTTTTCAATGATTGGATTTCAAATGAAAGCATAAGTATTTTAAACTATTGTCCATATCCCATACTTGGTAGGGGAAAACATGAGTTACATGATTCTTTTTTATCTCCAAGAGACCCTAGAAAAGAATTGGGGATTTTTGAATGTTTATCTACATTCCATTATCTTTATAGAAGATATCCATGATCTATCAAAGTTTTTTCATATTTTTTTTGGAGACTTCATAGGAGATTAGTAAATCATAAAAAAAAGAAGATGAGTGAAACTACAAGTAGGGCTGATACTAATACCTTTTAGGCTTCCATTTCCAAAGGCTTCTTTTAGTGATCTATTGAGACCTTTCACTACTATGAGGAAGACAAGGGGTGATAAAGGAAATAATTTTCTAATCCCCCTCTTATATTTGAAGGATGGCGAGGTAGCACCATTTAGAATAATTGCAAAAGAAGCCAAGATAATACAAATTAAAACCTAAGTGAAAAAACCATGACTGAAACCCAAATGAATGAGAATGAGCCTAACATATAACCAACTCACCCTATCAAAGGATTTGGAGAGATCAACCTTTAGGTTTAGAGCGAAGTTGGTTCCTAGTTTTGATCCTATCGATACCTTAATGTTCCACTCCCACAACCTCATGAATTTGTCTTCCTTCTAAGAATTTGAATTGCTTTGAGGAGATCTATCTTGAGAGAATTCCTTTCATTCTGCAAGCAATGACTTTGGAAGTTATTTTGTAAATGTAGTTACATAATGAAATAGGTATGAAGTTCTCAAATATTGTGTTTTTTTCATTCTTTTGGATTAAATCAATGAAGGTTGATTTTTAAATGTTCCCAAGAATTGGCTCGTGGAGTGAGAGAACTCAACCACTTTCAAAAGGTCCTCTTCAATGAAGTCATAACATCACAAAAATAATTCTACTAGGAGTCCATTAGAACCTAGGATTTTATCTTTTTGGAGGCTCTGTAAAGTTCTTGATAGTTCTTTCTTACTAACTTCAACCATTAAACTCTAACTATCCTCCTAACTATAAAAGTTGGGAAAGTAGCTTGATATTTTGATTCCTACTGCAATAGTAGTTCCAAGTTTTGTTCGAAGAAGAGTATTGAAGTAATTCACCCCTTCAAATTCCATTTTAATAAAAGTTATTTCCATAGCACCATCATTATTTTAAATTCCCAATATAGTATTTATATTTTTTTGGCAATTTGCAAATCTATGAAAAAAGTGTGTATTTTAGTTGGTTGCCTACAATCAAATAGCCCAACTTTTTTTACTTTCCATTGTTTTTCTTTGTCCTGTAGTATTTTCCTCTTCTTTTCCTCCAATAGTTTGATTTCTTATTTTTGATCTTCAATTAGATATCCAAAGCCTTCTCTGTTGTAACATATGTCCAACTTCTCATCAATTTTCAATAGGATCATTTCATCATTCTTTATCTTCTCCCTTTACCACTTGATGGCTAGTTGTTTTAACCTTTTCAAGTTTTGTTGAAACTTGATAGGAGCGAATTCTAGGGAGGGAGCATTAAAAAGATTTCAAATCTCCTTTAATTTTTCAAGAAATCCTTGTCTTTTAACCACTTCGAGCTCTATTTGAAGGGGTTGGGAGGATTCCCTAAGATAGAGAAAGTTATAAAAGCATCAGGCTATGATTCGAGTCCCATCCTATAAAGACCCACTGTCAAAATTGAATGGCTTCTTCAAGGAAAACCTCTAAAATCAAGAAGAAATCAATCTTCTAGAAACACATGCCTCACCCATTCTCATGTTCCTCCATGATGGAGAGAGTTTAGCAGGCATGATATCCAATAGACCTGCAAACTCTAGCTTTGTTATAAGGAAATCATATAAAGGATCCACCTTGGTTGTAGGCCCCCAATTAGAAATTTAGGTCATTGCCAAGAACCACTAAACCATTTTGTAACTAACATCTTTGAAGGAAATATTCCTAGTACTCTTGTCTATATGATTAGGGTCCATATATGTTTAGATAGGTGATTTTGTTCATCGGTTCCAAAGAGTACAAAGAATTCTCGAGACCTGATGTAAAATCCTAAGAATTGGATAGAGAGAAAGTTTTTTTTTTTTCTAGCCAATGGTATTTTCACTAGATCTTACCAAGGCATCTATAAAAATAAATCCCATCCCTTAAGAAGTTTGGAAAGTTTATTTTCCACCTTGTCCGTATAATTCATTAGTTCCTAGAGGAAAATGATAGAAGGATTGTGAGAACCCCTAAGTCATATATATATATATATATATATATATATATATATATATATATATATATATATATATATATATATATATATATATATATATTTGTGTGTGTGTTAATTGTTGAATTAGTTGGACTCATATTTTTCCCACAAAGTGGCATTAGGGAAAACAAATGTTATAATGATGTAAATGTAACTTTGTTATTATTTAACTTCATAAGGATGTAAATTTCCTAATGTTTTGTTTAATTTATGAGATTTAATTTATTTTTCTAATTGAAAAATATTTTAGCATTAAAATATATTAGACATGTCATTATTCCAATCGAATTATAATGACAATATGTGGGAGATACAATGTTTTCATTCACCTTCTTTATTAATGAAAATTGTTACTTAGTTATTATTTATCTTAGTAATGATGTAAAATTCTTAATTTAGTTTAAGGGATTTGATTTCCCATACTTAATAAATTTCAAAGTATCAAATTAATTTAAAGCACATACATAATAATGATCATTCAAAATGTTGACAATTAGTAAAATAAGCATAGATATCTCTTGTCTCCATATCAATTTTGAGCACAAAATGATGTGAGCAACATGAATGGTTGTAAGACTCAATGCCTAAGTGGAATTCAACAATCAATGAAGGTAAATAAAAAAAGGGCAATGCAAGTTCTTAAAAAAATGAAAAAAATGAAAAAATAATTAAAAGGAAAAGGAAAATGAAAAAGTAGAGAAAAATATGAGAGAAAAATGCGAAACCAAAGGTCAGCCCCTTAGCCTTACCATTACCCTTTAGCTCTCCTATATCATATTGTGACATGAATCTTGAAGAGTCTTTTCAGCTAGGTGGAGGGAATGCAAAGCAAGATGAACTGCATAAATAGTTGAATGGTCAAAGAGCCATGAGATACCTTGTAAATAGTTGAGTGACCAAAGAGCCATGAGCTACCTTGTAATTGGAGATAGTTAAAATAATGACTAACCAACTATTATAATGTTGGTTTTCACATTCAAGTTTTCAAGGTAAATGTAGTGTCTTTGTGTTATGAATTTCTATGTGTTGTTAAATTTAGTGTATGAATTACTTGTGTTCTCAACTATGTTTAATGTGATAATTATTGTTGAATTCATAGTTAAAAAGAAGAATTATCCACTATATTTATGCTATTTTAGTGAGAATTTCATTCTCCATTATCAATTGAAGAATGCCCACAACCATCACTTATTTTACTATGAGATATGAGATCATACTATTATAATGTTGGTTTTCACATTCAAGTTTTCAAGGTAAATGTAGTGTCTTTGTGTTATGAATTTCTATGTGTTGTTAAATTTAGTGTATGAATTACTTGTGTTCTCAACTATGTTTAATGTGATAATTATTGTTGAATTCATTGTTGAAAAGAAGAATTATCCACTATATTTATGCTATTTTAGTGAGAATTTCATTCTCTATTATCAATTGAAGAATGCCCACAACCATCACTTATTTTACTATGAGATATGAGATAATTGTTGCACTTGTTAAATTTCAAAATTTAATTTGAAGAACAAGTTAATGAATTGCTAAGTGGGAGCTACCTCCATTAGAGTGGTTTGATTAACCAATAGCAAAGACACTACCTCTACTAACTACCTCTACTAACTTATGTTTTTTGTTCAACACATTTTGGAAATTTTGATATTGAGTAAATATGTTCACATTGTGACATTAAGTATTAAGTAAATATGTTCATGTAAAATTTATGCAACTCATTTCTCCATTTAATAATGCACTCGATTGAAAACCTTGTAAAAGAGATTCAATTTAGTTTTGAGGGCATTGTTTATCACATTCCATTCACTTATGAAAGCATTATATATGACGCTCCATTTACTTGGACAGATGTATAAAGCATTCCCAACTATTAAAACTCGGAGGAATACGCACTCTATTCACCTATTGGTCCATTTGTCAACTTCGATATACAAGTCGTTTACCTCATCCATTTGGGTAATGCGATTTATAATGTTGGTTTTTATTTGCACACTTTTAGATATCATTGTTTGTTGGGTAATCTTTCCGTGTTTCAATAGAGACTCTAATCACCCATTTAGTTAAAGCAGTGGTATATGAGTATTTGAAGAGGTTAGGTTAAGTTGATGCTAAAGTTTGTTGTGGTTCCACTTTATAATACTTAGTATGTGTGGAGGAATTTGTTTTAGAAATAGAGCACTGCAAACAAAACCAAGGATAGTGACAAGAGTAGTTTGCATTCAGCAAGCTTGTTATTCCACTTTATAAAGAAGAATTTGGCTTGGCTTGGAAATAGAACATTTGCAAACAGATCTGTCCTTAAGAGGATAGTGACAAGAATAGTTTGCATTCATAATAGTATTAAGTATATAAGTTTTGTAAGCCATTCAGGAAGCATACATCTTTACATAAGACTAAGAACATGAACCATAAACCAAAATTTAATTGTGAATAAGATATATATGAAGTCTAACAAAAAATAGTCTATATCAGTATTTAAATGACACTTCTTAGTGGATCGTTACATTAGTGGATAGCTGAATGGTTCTCTAAACTAGTACAACATGAACAATTCAAGAACTTTTAAGGATGGGAAAAAAATAATATATATATATATATATATATATATATATATTTTTTTCTTTGTTTTATCTGTTTATGGTAAAACTTTTAGAAAGTTATTGGAATGCAGCTCAGGTATTTCAAAGGCACAATTGATTATGATATTAAATATACTGATTCATTTGATGTTGAGCTAACATGTTACTAAGATTCATATCTGGATGATCGAAGATCTACTATAGATTATGTCTTTGGCATTGGATCAGAGATTGTTTCATGGAGCACTAAGAAGCAACCTAGTCTTTGGCATTGGATCAGAGATTGTTTCATGGAGCACTAAGAAGCAACCTATTGTATTTTTATCATCTATTGAGGGAGAATATAAAGCTTTCTGTGCAACAACTGTTTGGTTGAGAGTACTTCTTCAAGATGTTGGAGAAGAACAAAGGAAAGCTGCGATAATCAAATGTGATAACCAGAGCTTAATCAAGTTGGAGAAGTTTATCATTAAAGGACAAAGCATGTTGATGTTCAGTTTCATTTTGTTCAAAAAAAGATGCAGTCTAATGATGTTGTTTTAATGTACTGTAATACTAGTGACAATGCTACTAATATTTTTACAAAACCTCTTGGAAAGATTAAATTTGAAGTGTTTAAGAAGATGTTAGGTGTGAAAGTCAACCTCCTTCATTAAGAAAAACTTAAAAATAATAAAAAACTTATTAATTAAGTAGATTTTGATCTAATATTTATTTAAGATTTAGATTATATTTTCTAGTAATTTCTTCTAACTCCCTGAACTGAATGTAATCCTATATATTCATGTACTCTTAATTGTTTTAATCAATGAATTGAGTGGCGTTGCTTTGACTACCTCCAATTAAGGTGTGAGCAGCTGGTTTCATTCATTCTCATTTGTCTTTCCATTTTCTAAATGTGCACGTCAATAATGACAACAAATTCAATCATATGTGAAAACCTAAGAAACGAAATTTTAAACCTAAGAATACCCTGTATATGTATATATGCTGTAGAAGTTTCATTTCATATGTATGTATCCGGTAAAAATAAATCATCTTTAAATATATATTAACTAAAATCATCTGAATTTAAATATGTACAAACATATACATATTAACTGAAATCATTAGCGGAGCCAGTAAAGCAATTAATATAGCTGCCAGTTAAGAATGATAACAAGTAATAAAGCTGCCAGTTAAGAATGATAACAAATTCAATGACAAATTCAAGTATATGAAGAAACATAAATTTCAACCATAAGAATATCCAGTAAAAAGAAATCACTCGATTTTGATTTGATCTGTATGTATAAATGTATATGTTACAGTCATGTATATCGGCGTATGTATATGAGGAAGTCATGATGACTGACGAGGGAAAGTGAGGAATGTACTCCTCTACCAAATTGTTAAAAATGTCAATTTGGTAGGGAAATAGGCGGGAGGTCCTGCGGACATGATGCGCGAGTGTTGGAGATAGAGGTAACTGCATCTGATCATGAAGAGAGAGTACTGAGACTGTTCAAGAGTGCCACCCTGCTAGAGATAAGAAATCTGAAGAGATCATTGATTCTGTGCTCGATGTGTGTGAGAGCGCTTTCCAACTCTATAGCTGACATGTCGACGGCATGGATGGACTCCTTGAGTTCGTCTTGCATGTTGGAAGACTTGGACGTCTTGTTCATGCTGTATTTGTCCAGTGTATTGTTGAGGTTTCCAAGTGTAATATCCACAGTGTTCAACTCATGCAAGAGGAGCTTGAATGATGATGAACTCTTTCTCTGCATCTCCAGAGCTTCCTTTATCTTCTGTTGCATCATGTTCGTCATGCTGTTGGTGTCGATTAGAGGAGGAAGAGGGCTAGGACTGATCCTATTATTCTTCTTTTTAAGAAAGCCTGCTCGTGGCGTAAATGATCGGCATGGCGTGTTGAAGGAAAGAGCAGCCACAAGTGCAGTGCAGGCAAATACGGTGACGGCCTTCGCTTCCTTGATGGCTTCTTCAACTCCCGATCCGCCCATTGACGTTGCTCTTTCTGTTGTTGGATGAAGGCTCTCCGCCATTCGCTTTAAAGTAGACATGCATTTCGCTAACTTGGACTCCATGTCCTTATTCTTCCTTAACTCATCCATGCAATTGCCAAGGGAGACTTTTGCTTTCACCACTTGATTATTCATCATGTGATCATGGCTCAATGCACTGGGAATCTGGGCGTGGGCTTGAAGTAAGCCATGGAGGGCTATCTGTACTGACATATTGAGCTTCTTGATTTCTGACATGCTCTCTCTCAACACATTGCACACATCAAGCAGATTGACCAAGTCCTCCATATGTTGGCTCAACCATTTTCCATCTTTATTATTGTCTATCTGCATGTGCGGATACAAATCCTTCACATTGGAATACATAAACAACACCACGTCCAGCGTTGTCCAAGCCAAGCTGCGGAAAAATTGTATGGCTCTGACTGCTGCTGTTGTTGGATAAGTATCTCCAGCTTAGCTTGAAGTTGGTTCTGAAAATCAGCCACGATCGGGTGCGCTCTGGAGGCCGGCATGCTGTTTGACCTCTTATGCTTGCCATGACTACGAACAGCAGCAGGCATCAATGAGTGCAGAGCGGCTCCAAGGGAAGTGAGGGCAGAACTCATGATTGCGATCAATGCTCAATCACTTAATTTCCTCCGTGTGAGGATCAGGATCTGCTTATCTCTCTCTCTCTATGTGACTGCGCTTGTAGTTTCTTGCCTCTCAGAACATCTAAGGGGTTTATTAATACAACTCAATTTCACAGATCAGGGAGCACGAGGATAGCTAGCGAAGCATAGTCGACAGAAAGAATAGCGGAGAGGAAATGCGATAACACTAATTTAATTTAGGGCAGTCGTGTGTGTTCCTTGCCTATGGAGCCTCTGTCTCCCTGCCCGGCAACATGCGCAGCCTAGCGAAGCGGAGACGGGCATTTTATATATGAAGTCAAGTCCTCAGTATATTGCTTCCACAGACATGAAGCATCAAATAAGAATAGAGTCAGATTTAAGCAGCGCTACATGTGTTTGCACATGCACATGAGACCAGGGCAGCTCATCCACGTTGTTTCATTTTATAAAAACGATGAGCAGCTCATTCACGAAGGAAAGGAAGTAATTGGTTGGGCACTCGGCAAGGAAACCAAAGGAAGGAGTAATAATAATTTTCCACTGAACCTTTGTCACGGAAAGAGCGCAGAAGATCAGGAGGGAACAAGATTACTCACACCTCTCGTTCTATGACACGAGTGCATGTTAAATACAAAATGCTACAACTGCTAATGCTGGGTAGAGATTGCCACTACTAGACCTATGAGTGTTGAAAGATTTATGTTTATGTTAACTATGTGAGATCGTCTATATTTTATTTGACCACCTTGCCCGTTAGGAATAGAATTATAATAAATGATGACCCTCATTGTTAAGACATGGTTTGATATAAACTATTGTTAGGTTGTAAAGGGTGGGATTATTTCAACTACACAAACAAAATTTAGAACATCATGAAGAGCTAAAAAATAAAAATAAAAAAGAGATTTAGGATGGATTATATAATAAGGATACTCATACATAAACTTTTAATATTTCTTTGGATTTCAATAAAATTAACTTGAAACTTAAGATTGAAATTTAAGATAGGTTAATATAATTATGTCATTTCTTGGATGAGAGAATTTAAGTAGAGGTTACTCTGTAAGAATATCAAAAACACTATCACATTTTGATTTAAGGAGAAATTGTTGTGTCACAAAGAGATAATTAAAAAAAAAGACAATATATTATAAATGATAACCCTTATTGTTTAGAAATGATGACATGAATTAATGTTTTGAGGTTGTAAAGGGTGGGGATTATTTCAACTACACACATATAAATAATAAAATTTAGAATTTCATGCACAACTAAAAAAGTCAATAAAAGATTTAGGATAGTTTCTACAATTAACAACAACCATTTTATAAAAGTGATTGATATAAGATAGACATTATTAATTTAAAAATGTGGAAAATGGGGTTGATAGGCTTATATCAACCAATTTTATAAAGTGGTTATTTCTAATTAACCATACATTCTTTGGGGATGACCATTTGTATATTAATACATAATTAATATATTAATTAATACATTAATTATTAATTAACAATACATCAATATATTGTTAAATATTAATACACCAATAAAATAATACACTAATAATATATTAAATACATTAATAAATGCATTACTAAAATCTTAATACATTAAAAAAAAATATTGATAGACTAATAAATAATACATTAATAAAGTAGTAATACATTAAACTTAATATATTTAATAATATATTATTACATTACTGCAATGTATAAATTAAAGTACTATGCATTAATCTATATAGTAACATATTAAATTATTAATATATTAATAATGTAATAATACATTAAAGTATAAATTGATTGATTAGTACATTAATAATGTAATGCATTAATTAATTTATACAGTAATGCATTATAAATTAATACATTACTAAAGTATTAATACACTAATAAATTATTATATTAAATATAACAATAAATCCATTAAATGCATTAAAGAATATATTGTCAAAGTTTAGTACATTAATAACTTATTAATATACTAATAATTTAATATATTAATAAAGAAGTGATACATTGAAATTAACTTATTTAGTAAGATATTATTAAAATATTAATAAATAACAACACATTATATATGACTTAATGTGATGTATAAATTAAAGTATTAATACATTTTATTTTATTTTTGTTAATTTGTGGGGGACCTGTTGGCTACGGGATTAACCTGAGAAACCGCTACTCAGGGGCATCTAAGCCGTCAAAATCACCCGTCAAAATCACCCGGGGATCGTAACCGCTACTCAGGGGTACCCGTCAAAATCACCCGGGGATCGCACCCGGCCTGAGCCACACTAACCCTTAACATGGTTGGATTTGGGGATCGCACCTGGCCTGAGCCACACCAACCCTTAACATGGTTGGATTTTTTGTCCCCCCAGGTTTCGAACCGGTGACTTTAACAACACAGAGTGGCTTAACAACACACTCTGTCACCGACTGTCCTACACGGTACACCTCGGAGACAATTAAAGTATTAATACATTGATAATGTAATGTATTAGTTAATTGTTACATTAATAGTGTATTAATATCACATTTAAAATATTAATACATTAAAAATACATTATTACATTAATGTAATTCAATCTAATGTATATATTAAAGTATGATTAGAGTAATAATGTAATGTATTAATTAATTAGTACATTAATACAATACAGTAATAAATTAATACATTAATAATATATTATTAAAGTAATAATACATTGTTAAATAGATGGTTGACTATGATTATGGTTATGGTCTTGACTATGAACAACAATAATAAAATGAAATATACAATGTATTAATTTAATTAATCAATATCATTAAGATACCTTAATGACTTTAGTAATATATTATTAAAGTATTAATACATAATTACAATAAATGTAAAAATTAATGTATTAATAAATTAATATATAATGTAACATATTAAATTATTGATACATTAATAACACATTAATAAAGCAATAATACATTAATAAAGTATTAATATCTTAATAAATACATTATTAAAGTAGTAATACATTAATAATACATTATTAAAGCATTGATACATTAATACATTAATAGATATTTTCGTTCTTTATTATTAGAGATATTACCTTATTCATTATGTAGAAGCTCCATAAATTTTAAGTCAAGACTTAAAAGGAGGATTTTCTAATAATTTATATAAAATTAGAGATCATCTTCATGGCTTTAAATATTTAATTCATCCAATTAATAAAAAATTCAAAGGAGTTTTGGATTTAGAGGATGGATGTTAAGATAACATAAACAATGCCATGCTATTGTCCATAAGCACAGCTAGTGTTATACTTTAAGGTTTCAATTTCATCTATTGTATTTAGCATTTTAAGCATTTCCATCTTCTTATGGTTATTGTATTATCTTATCACAAATGGAATTCAATAGAGTGATGGAATATGTGTTTGACCATTTCATATGTAAGGAGAAGTAAATGTGCAAAAGTTCTCAAGTATGTTGTGAGTAGTGGAATAGTGTATTGTTGTCCACTATGAAATTTGATTTCTTTGAGATGATGTTGATATGGAATTTTCTCATATTATCTCATATACATTTGTTGTATATGTCCACTATATTTATAAGTGCATTGTTGTCCATATATTTGTTTTGGGTTTTTTATTAATTTTTTAATAAAATTATAAACTTTTTAATATTATTGTTTTATTATTGCTTTTGTTATTTGTTTTGGGTTTGTTATTAATCTTTTAATAAAATTATAATTTTTTTAATATTATTGTTTTATTATTGCTTTTGTTAGTCCATTCCTTCATGAGGGATTATTAGTAATTTGTTTATCAATCCTTGCAAGCAAATCAAAGAAATCTAACCACTTTAACAAAAGTTTTAGATTATAATACTTTTTTCCACAAATAATCAATCAAATAAATCAAATAGTTAAAAAAAAAAAATTACTAATAAGAAAATTTATCAATCATGAATGAAATACTTAAAAAAAATAAAATTACCAATAAAATTTTTTACCAATCAAATACTTAAAAACAATTTTTTTTACCAATAGGAAAATTTAAGCTCTTATTTGGTTTCAATTCGATGCATGCCCATGGAAAACTTAGATTAAAACACATCTTCACTTACCAATTATTTTCAAGGTGAAGTATTGTTAGAAATACTTCTAGCATTACTTCACTTACCATTAAATGTTTTCTTGTTTATACTTTTCATAATTCTGTGAGGTTGATCACAGACAAGAACAATGTGGTTGTTGATTTAATTGCAATGTGGTTGTAAGTTTAATTGCAATGTGGTTGTAAGTACAATGTATTATCCACTATAAAGACTGTTTCGTTCCTATTGTATCCACTACAAAGACTGTTCTGTTCATGTTGTGCTTTCCACTCTAGATGATTGACCTCTCTTTTCAACTCATTTCTTGATTTTTTTGACGTATGTTCAATTGCCTTTGTAACTATTCCATGACCTTTCCAACTTAAAGTGTGGTATGAGCTATGCCTCTCAGTTCTGTTGCCTTTCTAACTATTCCAGTGCCTTTCTGAATCACTCAATGTGGTATGAGCTATGCCTCTTAGATAAAAAACCACATAGAACTTCACATGCCACTTGCCTTTCTAACTCTTCCACTGCCTTTCCAACTCACTCAATGTGGTATGAGCTAATCCTTTTAGACAAAAACCTCACAGAATTGCGCATGTCGATAGAAACCACACAAAACTGCATGTGTCTCTGGTAATTGTTCTTTGAGGTATGAATTCGTTCACTTTATACCCATTCTAATTTATTTTATCATGTACTTCTCATCCCATGAGCTAGAAACTTTGGGTTTATTTCAAAAGATATTTCTTTGCAGAAATTTTTAAAACTATATATTTTAGGAACTCAAACACAAAATTGGCGACTTATGGATATTTTGACAACTCTTCAAATTCACATAAAATTATGAAATTTCACTTTGCCTCTGTATTTTTCTTTTAGTCATATTCTATATTGAATTAGAGTTTGGTTGTAATAATCTAGATGGGCGGATCCATTCACCTATAATAATCTAGCTAGTTGGGCCTAGAAAGATGGACTGACATTGTTGCTAACTAGTATACACACATAATAGCCTAGAAAGATGGATTGGCATTGTTGCTAACTATTATACTTACGTAATAGGTATCTAATACACTAGCATTTCCTCTCATTCCCTTATGAAATTCACTTGAGTCACTTTCCCATATATATGAACCAGACATTTTGCACCTTTAATTAGAAAAGCCTAGTTCTTGTGAAAGAAAGTTTAGCTATTGTATATTTGGCCTTTCCTCTCATTCCCTTATGAAATTCACTTGAGTCACTTTTCCATATATATAAACCAGACATTTTGCAACTTGAAATTCCTAGTTTTTATGGAAAAAAGAAGTTATTGTATATTTGGCCTTTCCTCTCATTCCCTTATGAAATTCACTTGAGTCACTTTTCCATATATATATGAACTAGACATTTTGCACCTTTAATTAGAAAAGCCTAGTTCTTGTGAAAGAAAGAAGCTATTGTATATTTGGATTTTCCTCTCTTTCCCTTATGAAATTCACTTGAGTCACTTTTTCTCTTTCCCTTATGAAATAATTAGAAAAGCCTATTTCTTGTGAAAGAAAGAAGCTATTGTACATTTGGACTTTCCTCTCTTTCTCTTATGAAATTCACTTGAGTCACTTTTTCTCTTTCCCTTATGAAATTCACTTGAGTCACTTTTCCATATATGAACCAAACATTTTGCACCTTTAATTAGAAAAGCCTAGTTCTTGTGAAAGAAGCTATTGTATATTTGGCCTTTCCTCTCTTTCCCTTATGAAATTCACTTGAGTCATTTTTCCATATATATGAATCAAACATTTTGCACCTTTAATTAGAAAAGCCTAGTTCTTGTGAGAGAAGCTATTATATATTTGTTCTCTTCTGCAACACCGAAAATGATATACTAGAACTAATGAAAATAATATTTCTCATACGTGATATTTCACTATGCAAACAAGATGACAATGTTGATGAGCCACTATTGGACTAAGCCTTGAATTTTATCTACAAGTCAATCTGCTTATGGCTTGAAACTGGTGAAATTGCAACAACATGGTGATCTAATAACTAATCTAGAGAAATGAGAAGAAATACATGAAAAAATTCATAAGGTGGATGAATATTTGGATTTATTACAATAAGCTTCTTACAAGTCATAATTCCTATGTTGCAATGCATAGCCGCTGCTCATGCAGGCTTCAAACTTCCAAGATTGTTGTTACAACGCCCATATGCTTCTCACCCCCGACTTCGAACTTCCAACACCCAGATGTTGCTCACCCCCGGCTTCGAACTTCCAACACCCAGATGTTGCTCACCCTCGGCTTCGAACTTCCAACACCCAGATGTTGCTCACCTCAGGCTTCAAATTAACTTCATGGCTTCCATGTGTCCACTTGCAAAATAAGCGTGTTGAGCTATAGGTAACCTTGGTTCTACAAATCTGATGCCATGTAAGCGATGTCTAATAAACTTGAAAATTGTCCAACAATAAGTTAATACCCAAAAATATTATATAACTTAATAACTTGAGTTGGTTGATTTTAATTATGACATATGAAAATAACAGAAACTTATAAAATCATAAACGAAGCTAAAGCTAGATTTACATAAAATGACCACGAACTACTATGATCTTTGGAATTGTCCAAATAATATATATATAAACTAACCATTTAAAATAAAACATATTGCAATTACATTTAGTTAGTAACATCTATTTTCTTTAAAACATAGAATTGATTTAAATTATATTTAAAACAATTTGTGTCAATTTATAGCGATTCTATTATTGGAATCAACATATTTGGGTTGAGGAGGTGGATACCAATATTTTAATACAAAATGTATACAACAAGGGCTAAATGATTTAAATTATATTACTAACATCTCTTTTCTTTAAAAAAGAGAATTGATTTAAATTATATTTAAAACAATTTGTGTCCATTTATAGCGATTCTATTATCAGAATCAACATATTTGCGTTGAGGAGGTGGATACCAATATTTTAATCCAAAATGTATACAACAAGTGCCAAATGATTTAAATTATATTTTTTTGAGATATGTTCAAATAGAGAGAGAGATGATTCCATGCAATTAACATCTTCCCGTTCAAGAGGTGGATACCCAAAACACTAATACAAAACATAATTAACATCGCTATGGTTGCGAGGTCGAGGTTTATATTATGGATTATCGTGAGTGTTTTGTTCCTTGAGTCAGTCGGTATGAAAGTATATCCCAGCAGAGCTGCGGAATCCACTATGATATTCCACAAGGGGCAAATAATTTGACCAAAAAAAATAATAAATGAAGTAGATTTAGCAATACAACGTCGTTGGGATCTAGTGTTAGTGAATTTGATGTGCATCTAAACATGTTTAAAATATTAAGTGTTTCGGGCTAACAATTGTCTATGATGTTTAGTTTGTCCACAATTTTGTTACATGGAAGAGTGCATAAAGTCTCGCACTCCCTATAGTCTACTACTTATAACCAACAATACACAAGTTGTAGTCTATTGTGTAGTCTATACAGATGCTAATACCATTATTTTTCATTTCACCATGTCATGTTAACTGTTGCTGCAATCAAACAAAACCAAATAATGAGAAGAATAATGGCAATCTATAACAACAACAATAACCTTCTCATTAAGTTGATTGCTTATGCATTAGTTCATTATAATGTGTTTCTCTTTTCTTAAAAGGAGACACTGAAGAGGCATAAACAAACGGAGGAACACAGATAGTAAAGAACAAACAGAAAATTGCATTGCTCAATGATCAAACCAAATACATCTGCCTCGTATTTATAGCGACCATGGAAGAATCTCGAGCATCGATTGAGTTCTTGGAGAGAAATATCTGGAAGCGTCGGTGGATGTCGGTGGAGAAGAGTCTCGAAGTTTGGTCGTTGTTGGTAGGTATAAATTAATACCTTCAACACTCCCCCCTAATTTATACTACTAATTACATCTTACATCAATATTTATAATGCCTAATGCTTCTCTCAAATACTCAAATAGGTCTTGTGCTGAAGCCTTTGCAAGTTGTTCATCGCCAGTTTCTATCTTCATATGGTTGGGCTTCCTTCAATGTGCTCCCATTACAATGCTCAGGAACCATAACATCATGTGGTTTCTTACTGGTGCTTTTGGCTGACCACGAACCTTGCATGATGGGGAATTTGATTTACATAACACACACTCACTTGAGTTTAATACTCAAACATTTTTTTCTTCTTCTTTGTACCTGCATAACATTGATTAATGCTTGAACTTTTGCGTCTTCCTTTTTCACCTGCAAACAACTGATCATTGATGTCCATATAAAAAGAGATCCATATACCGAAATACATGGGTACCATCCATTGTACTCGCTAGTTCTCTAGGTATCCTTTTCGCTTACATGGTTCATGAATACATTAGACTCCTTTAGTCATAACTTGGTCCCAACCAACTCACACTATGAGACTACTTAATCTCACATTTCTCTTCTTAATCGAATATCTAACTTCTCCGATCTCCATCAAACTTAGATATGAGTATCCCTGCCACCCTCGTACCTACCTAGTGGTTAATTCCACAGCTTGATGCCACATCCACTCTTTATGCCTAAGAGGGATACACGCTACATGATCACTCTAATCCATGCATGTCTGACTTAATAGGACTTACTAAACACCTGGGGAATTAGCTTGCCTTGCCTATGGCTAAGATTTACAACTTTGGACCAAAAAAAACCTCTTGGGGAATATAGCTTGCCTATGCCTATGGCTAAGCTTTACAACTTTGGACCCAAAACAACCTCTAAGGTGTCGGGTACTACCGATCATGCACCCCTTACATCACTTATCATTCTAACATTTTATCACAGGTACAACAAGCATTATTTACTAAATTCCCAAATTATAAGCCCATTACATATAAACCCATTCAATATGCCCAATAAGACCATTGCTTATTATCACTATATATGTCCTAACACAACAGATGCCAAATATTATCCACTTCTATCTGAAAAAGTGAGTGCACACGCTTTGTATGCCTCTATAAAGAATGCAAACAATGCTGCAAGAAGTCTGCCAACTCCAATTTGAAATCACACAAAACTCATACTACCTTTAAAATTTCTTGTGTAAATACCCAGACTAACACTCCAATAAGACATTTTACTTTCTCCATCACAAGAAGAGAGAAGAACATTACATGTTCCTCTATTCTTCAAGAAAAAATTCTATTTTGAACATATCCTGAAATTATGGCAGTCTAGGACACCACATCCCGTCTTGAGATTTTGTCAAACACATATCCAATTTTGATAATGCAGGCATGCATATTTTTACCTTTTGGGAGAGCCTCCATATTCGTGCATCCTTGCAACATTGAGGCATACACATTTATGGAAAGTACTGGAAATACTAAGCACCTCCTTTAAACGCCCTTCCTTGTAGAGTACATTAATGCCTTCGACAGAGCTAGACTTCTCCACGGTGATGAGAAATGGTTTTTTGCAAGATCGAAAACCAGACTTCGAATTCGCTACCTCATGGTGCCACCACCACCCATTCCTTCCTTGAGTGCATCCTCTCCATACTAATCATAAATATCTCTTTTCTTGGGATCACTAAGTACCTCATACGCCTAAGCAAGTTCCTTAAACTTTCGTTGTTTAGCCAATCAACTTGGAGATTTGATTTCCTCCATAAGAGACTCCCTCTCTCACGTTTTTCCATTCGAAACTGCCATTGCACACACAACATCTCTGATCTTGTTCTTCTTCTGGATCTTCCTCACATTAGGCTGCAGATCTTACTCACATCTGCTCAAAGGGAGACTTCGCTCCAAGATTCAGCTCGCCCAGAAATCTCATGACAATTCTCTACAAAATCCAATTAAAATACAGAAAATGCCTCGATTTGTTAGCTCAGTCGCTGGAAATCTTAGAAGCCTAAAAAATTACATGTGTCACCCACGAAAATTTCTCCCTGAGGGAATTTATGTTGAACCTATTGTAGAAACTTCATTGGTGGCTCCCCTTCTTCATCACTTTCTTGGATTACATACTCAACAACATTGTTGTCTCTTGATCTCCATGGTTCACATAAAATCCATCTCTGGCAGCTCAGTTTGATGGCTACCTCCAATACGAAACCCTCGGCGACCTCCTCTGCTCGGCTTCGACTCGACTCTCTCAATTATTCTGACAAGCGCAACCTCCACTTGGATTCGTTCTCCACTCAAATTTCCACTGTTGGGTGACTCCTCTCAGGATCCTGAGCCCTCCTGTGAGTGAGTGAGACCTAGATCCAAGCTCTGATACCAAGATGAAGAGATCAAAACCAAATGAACATAGTAATGAAAAAACAAAAAATGTGTTGCTTGATCTCCAACATGAATACATTTGCCTTGTATTTATAGAGGCTTTGGAAGAATCTTGAGCATTGAGTGAGTTCTCGGAGGGAAATATCTGGAAGCGTTGGTGGATGTCGGTGGAGAAGAGTCTCGAAGTTTGGTCGTTGTTTTTAGGTAGAAATTAATACCTCCAACAGATACATGCAGCCCAAACTCCGCATTCTAAACTGTCATTGTTCTTCCACAGGTTATATGCATGTATGTCTTTCTCTTCTCTTGAAATGAGCTACTTGCAAAGCCAAAACTCCATGTTCTAAATTGTCATTCTTCCATAGGACTAAAATGTACACATGAATGCCCAAAGGGGTTGGATCCAATGGTGGAAAGCGAGGAGTTTTTCACCGTTGGGCAAGGTTCAATTCTTGTGAGGGCTTTACCTGGAGCCATGGGGACACCTTGAGGTAGTGGTCGAACGTGTGGTTGCACCCAGAGATACTATAATAAATGGTATCGTGACCCGTGCACGCATAAGTGGATCAAAGCCCACCCCCATGTCCTTCAACTTTTACCCCCCGGATGGGGTGCTAGTGGACTCCAGGTGGCAGCGAATGGAAGAGGACGAGTTGCAGACCCATGCGCAGGCACGTGATCACCCCGTGCCGTAGGGCTCTGCCATCCCTGGAATTAATCGCGCATAAATTAGACATGATGGGAAGGGTCAGGGGCATTTACGCCACCCTTCGCTTCCCACATAACTGTAACATGGCTTGGTTAGTGGCATACATCCTCCCTCCCTGCTCGCGTTTGGAAGGGCTCCTCCCTTCACGACGCAAGCACACCTCGGCCTTCACTGCAACTTGGTCCACCGGCTACCTGCAATTCTGCCTACTCGCTCCTCGCGCAAAACATCGCCAACCTGCACACATGAGAGAACGCATCAGAGGAAAGCCCAAGTGGGGCTCCCCTTGGAAGCCATGTCGACCTTCCCTCTCGCCTTCGACCTCCCCGATTACAGGCTCCTCCACCCATCCGCCAATTCTGCCCGCGAGTGTCACCCCTACTTCTGCGAAGACAAAAAGACGAAGACCTTCGGACGCCTCGACTCCTAAGCAATCGTCGCTCCCTCGCGCCATGGCCACCATCCCGAGCGGCTCGCCCATGACTCCGTGCAGTCCTATCGACCCCCGGATGCAATTCTTTGCGTCTATGTCTTTCCCGGCATCCTCGAGCACCTGGCGAAGTGAGCCTCGAGCTTTCGGGGCAGCCAAGCGTCTTCGTCTCCACCCACCGACCCACCCCGACAGAGACACCTTCAATGAAAGACTGGGTGTCCTATACGACCTCGTCTTCGAGCTCAGCAGAGAGGTGGCAGACCTCAAGTTTCGGTTCCAAGCCACCGAGGACAATGTGGAAACCTTCCTACAGATACTCTCCACCATGCAAATGGGGTTCACTGCAGACCCGACGAGCATTGCACCAGTGGGAGAAATTAATACAGGGTTAGACGAGATGCTGCGACAAGCAGCAGCGAGGCAGAAGGAAGCGGAGCACAGCAGTCCGCCGGAGCATACAGAACGAGAGGAGCACAAGGAGAAAAGGGAGGACAATCAGCCGAACAAGCCCGCGACAGAGACCTGGGCAGAGGACCTCGGTGCCGCGTGGCTAGGCTTTTCGCCAGGTGTCTAGAATTATGCAAATTTCCTAGGCTAGGTGGCTTATTTTGATTATGCTTGTTTTTAATTTAGCAACAGACTCAGACTGATGACTAGGAAGCTGACTGGACTGGTTTCCCCTCTGTTGGGGCAGTCCAACAACTCCAGCTAGTTATTTTTGTAATTTTGGATCCCTCTTTCAGCCATTGCAGGCACCTTACTTAATATAATTTTCTTACTTACAAAAATAAAATAAAATGTACACATGAATTATTATTGTTGATAATATTAGTAGATAATACTATTAAACATCAAGATCAGTTCATATTTTGGTCTTCTTCGTTTCTTTCACTGCTGAGCACAAAAAAAATGTCATTATGATCCAAGTAGAGTATTATCTAATGCAATATTTTATTGATTAAACTATTTGTCCAGATAAATTATTATCTATTGCAAAAATTTATTATTAATTAAACTGTGTGAGAAACTTTAGAAAAAAGAAAAATGCTATTTAAAACTTGGAGAAATTTGACAATACCATTCTCACTTTTCTAACAAAATCTCAAATCTCATAAACTTTTTTTAACAAGCTCAAATATATGGATAGATTTAAGTAAAACTAGCATATCATAGTACAAAAATTACTAAACTTATCATAGCACAAAAATTACTAGAATTATTTAAGTGTACTTCAAATATTCGGTGCAACATCTCATATCTTAGAATGCATGTTTTTATGAAGAAAATAATCATGGAATAGGATGTAAGAGTTGGCAGTGAACTATTTCCTTATTGTATGCCATAAAAAAT
>JASDQU010737370.1:157847-170911 GCA_032191745.1 Picea mariana | reverse complement strand
CCTCCAGAGTATCCCTATACGGGCCGAGTGTCAGTGTGGGGATCGTGTGATAAGTATGGAATCCAGAGGGGACGACAGAGCGCGTTGGTTGGATAGAACGCTATCCTCAATTTTTGCAAATTATTCAATATATAGAAACCAGCTACCTTCAAGCTGGCTAATTTGAAAACCTAACGGTATCCAGTTTACTTGTTTTCAAAACGCTAACACAAATAATCAAATAATTGATACGTGGCGTTTTTTTCTCTGTAAATTAGGGTTAGGATTTTTAGGGTTAGGTTTTTTTTTAACTATGCATGGGATATTGAGTGTGTTGGAAATTTTACTTAACTAGTTAAGTTAGCAACTGTTTGAGATACTTGTTCCACAAACCAGAAGTATTATATATCAATTTAATGTTTGACATTGAGATGATCTTAAAAACAGATTATTATTATAATCAATTTCATATAGATAAAATAAACATAAAATATATCGACTGTTCTTCATCTTTTCTTGTTCTTATCTTTTCTTCCTTTATCTTTTCTTCCTTTTTCTTCCTTTTTCTTGTTATTCATGAATTCTTTCTGTAATCCGAAATCCATATCGACGCATGGCTTACGTTGAATATCGCTGGGTGCTTCCTACCTACCCCGGATTGGGTGGATGCACGCTCCTGGAAGTTTTTAGGTCTTCTCTAGTCCTGCCGACACCGCACTAAACTCTATAAGAATCCTTTTATGCCAATATCACATAAGAATCTGTCTGTGGCAATACCACATGCAACTTGCGTGACTGTTTATGGTCTCAAGTGATGGTGGGAAAAATCGATCTTTTCACCAAAACCGGATATGCGATGTCTGCATTTTACTTTGTGTTTAGAAACCTGCCGAATGAAGTTGATTTCATTTACATACGGTAGTCAAATCAATATAACTTGTAGGACCTTTATTATCCAGTGAGTTTATTTTCCTTGCATGAATAAGTTGTACTCTACAACATGATAGATAATGATGATGTCTTAAAAACACAGAAAGAGATATATCACCTCCCATGCATATGAGATGCTCATATGACAGCCATGAGTAAGTATATATAGAATTTATCATTCAAGAGATTAAAAACACAACTAATATGGACAAAGGAAAAAGTTCCTAACTAAAATTAACTTAGTGTGAATAGAGATAAAGTAGAGAATTAGCTAAAAAGAATTAAATACTTAAAGAATCCTATTTATATTGACACCCCCCTTAAGTGTAGCTTAGGGGGAAAATGTAAACAAACCAGAAGGCTTGATAAGGTACCCATGTACAAAAGATCCCCTCAAACAAAAAAGGAAGGAAAAAACCCATTTGGAAAAATATCCCCCCATGAGAGGGGCTAAGTGACCCCCAAAAGAAATGTCATGCACCCCCAAGAGAGACCGGAGATGAACATACTTTCTCTTAGTGAAAGGTTTGGTGAAGATCTCTGCAACCTACTCTGTTGTAGGACAATAGTGCAAATCATTGACCTTCTCCTAAATCAGCTTCCTAAGAAAATGTATGTGGATCTCGATGTGTTTGGTCCACTGATGATGAACTTGGTTCCTCGAGATTTGGATGGCGCTATGGTTTCCATGGTAGATGATTGATGGCTTTTGAAAAGTGATGCCAAGTTCAGTAAGGATATTCTGAAGCCAAATAGCCTCTTTGGAGGCATCAAAAGCCCCTCGACACTGAGCATCAGTCGAAGAAAGAGCAATGACATGTTGTTTCTTTCTCTACCAACAATTGGAACTGGAACCAAGGTGAAAAATGTAGCCAAATGTAGACTTGCGATTATCAAGATCACCAACCCAATCAGAATCCATGTATCCAATAAAATATGAACTTGCACATTCATCACATAGTGAATCACATGCCTATGAGTGCTCTCTATGTAGTGTAGAATGTGTTTGGTGGCCTTCCAGTGATGCTCATGTGGCTCTGTCATGAAGTGTGAAACAATTCCAACTGCAAATGAAATGTCAGGGTGAGTATGATTCAAGTAGAACATCCTTTCAACAAGTTGACGATACAAAGTAGCATCAACTAGTGGTGCAGAACACTTTTCCTAAAGATCCCAAGTTTTGTTTGAAATAAACGAGTTGTACTCTTCCTCCATTGTTGAATCCCACTCAACAATACTCAATACTTCATGAAAGGAATGTGGATATAAATTTGTGGCAATGTAGGAATGCAAAATATCCTGATGCTCCAACCGAGTCCTCTGAGTATCAAAAGGATCACCAACAAGAGTTCCTATAAAATCAAGTGTTTGATGAGCCCAATGAGGGATGGAGGAGGAGAATCCTCATTCTCATAATCTAAACTCTAGAAGAGGAGGATGAAACCTCGCGATCAACAATCAACTCTGTGAGTAGAGGAAGTTGGAGGAAAATCCTTTGATTCATTATTTGAATCCATTGTGGAGGAAAGAAGATGAGAGGATGAGCTAGGAGAGATTTCCTCAAATTGCACACTATGGTCAATGAAGAGCTCATGTGTCTCATGATCCATGAGACGACATCCTTTGACACCATTGGAGTAACCAACAAAGATGCAGGGCCAAATATGAAGTTTCAAGGCCTTACACTTCTCAAAAGGAATGTGTGCACATGTTGGGGAGATAAAAACTCTGAAGTACCACACAATAGGTTTCCTACCACACCAAGCTTCAAAGTGAGTGATACCCTTCAATGCCTTTTGAAATTTTTTTTTATGAATGTGAGCATCACAGTTGATATCTTTTTCCCAATACTCAAGTGCAAGGGATCGTGCAGCCAACCATATCTTCCAGGGATCATGCACCCTGAAAAACCTAACCCTTGGGAAAGAAAAATAACAACTAAGGAAGAGACAAGATCTATTATTGTGCAACCTTGCCTCCTGCATTCTAGTTGCAAAATTCTTACAGAATTTTTTCGGTTAACAATTTGGGCATTTCATTACTATAGTATTCTTCAGGAATGAGTATAACTCTGCAGGAGTAAAAAAAAAAAGAGTATAGTGGTCCTGCCAACACCTTTATTTGAGACCTATCCCATTGGATTCCTCTCTTTTCCCTGATCACTGTGATACCTATCATTTTTAACTTATTTTTAGTGGACCCAACCCCCTTCCCAAAACCCTTATTTGTGACCTATCCCATTGGATTCCGCTTTTCTCCCTAATCGTCATGGTACCTATCACTTATAAGCCTTTTTTACTGTGGTCCCACCCACCCTTCTTGATACCTTTATTTGAAAAATATCCCCTTGGGTTTCCCTTGCCACCCTGATTGTAGTGATATATATCACATATCCATTTTTTTCAATGGACCCACTCCCCAGTCCAAAAACCCCCACTTTCCACATGGCCAACACTCGCACCCAATACCTACAAACCAAAATGAGACAAAACAAGGCCTAGTTTGACCGTCTTGAGGACCAAGTCCAATCCTAATTTTCCATAGTTAACAAAAAAATTTCCAAAGTTGACACTCGATTCAACCAATTAGAGGGAAAACTTGAAACTCTCATTGTCTCTCTCCAACCGTTGTTGAACCAATCCAAGGACCCCCCTTTCCCTAAACAACCCTCCCAAGTACAAGGTGTTGAATCCTCCCATACTATGGCCTTTCATTTTGATTCGTTTCATTGTGACCCCCATCTTCCCTGAGTTGAGGTCAATAAATTTGATGGTTTCGATCCCATGGACTCGGTCACCCAAATGGAACATTATTTTTCTTTGCATGGCATTACTGATGAGTTGGCCAAACTTTGTTATGTTGTTCTTTATTTGGATCTGGAATGCTGACAATTGTGGGAGTGGTGTAAAAATTCACACCAGGGTTATGTTTCTTGGACCGAGATTGTTGCAGAGCTTTATGAATGCTTTGACATAGACACTCACTATTTAGGTTGCTTGACCAAGTTGAAACAGTTTGGCATAGTGGAATACTTTATAACCGCATTTGAGCACTTGGATTTCAGAACAAAGGGCATGACATATGCCTTCTTCAGGGAATGTTTTATCAGTGGTCTAAAGGATGAAATCTGAGCCCAAGTCATCATAGCTTGCCCCAAGACTGGGTTGGAAGCCACTAAATGTGACAAAGAAGCACAACAAATTATTTTTTCCCAGATCAAAAAACCCTCTTTTCTTTCTCTCCCTCAACCTACCAATCCTACCCCTCAGGCCACCCCCCTCAAGATCCTGAAATTAACTCAGGAATAAATGGTTGAACACCAACTCAAGGGTCTTTGCTATAATTGTGTTGAAAAATATTTTCCTGAGCATAAGTGTAAGGAACAAAATCTTTTTATGGTCATTTCTGAGGAAGTTGCTCAAGAGGAGGTCGAAGTATCCCTATGGAAGAGCTACCCCCAAGAGATGATACTACTTTGCTCAATGACCCACCATAAGTTGAACTGTTGATTTTGTTGCATGCTCTCATTGACTTCTCTGCTCCCCAAACCCTCAAGATAATTGGCTACATTAAGCATAGGAAAGTCATCATCCTTGTTGACAGTGGTAGAACCCATAATTGTGTTCACCATTGCATTGTCCAAGAATTCAATTGCTATATTTGTACCATCAACAATTTTCAAATCATGATTGCCAATGGCGGTTCCATGAAATGTGGTGGGTATTGTGAAAATTTGCACCTACAAATTGGTCGGTACCACCTAAATTCTCATATGTTCTCTATCGACATGGGAGGTTGTGACATTGTTCTCGGTGTTGAATTGTTACGCACTCTCGGCCCCATTCTCATGGATTTAAACGAATTAACCAGGGGTGATTTTAAGGATGAAAATTTATATTGAAATGTAGAAACATGGGCTAATCGTACTAGTCTTTAATATGCAAAATGTAAAATGTTTGGCGATAGTTTTGTAAAAATATTCAAATTTCTAAGGATTTTATATAGTTTCTATAATTTTTTTTGCGATTTTTAAGGTAAAATAATTTTATTCTATGGAATTTGGTTGAATTATTTTTAGAAAAAAAGGAAATTGGTGAATCTTTTTTTGGTAAAAACCATGGAAAATTAGCCCAATTGCGAAATTTAGCCCCTAAAATCATCTATGGAATTAACCATGCAATTCCAATAGGATGAAAAACAATATAATTTCCAAGGCATTACAATAGGCTCCCCAAAGATCATTAGTTCACATTGAATTGAAAATCTCCCCAAAAAAGGTCATTCGAGAACTATTTCCCAACTCCATTCCATTCAAGTAGTTCAGATGCCCTATGTGCATCCTGACCTACAATATATCCTCTCTAAACACCAAGCTATTTTTTTCAGTCCCCATGGACTTCCTGTAACGTCCCCAACCACCAACAGGTCAGTCAACACCACTACTCTGACACTTCACTTAGCTTCGATACCCATTTGAAACGACCCCATCCACCAACAGGTCGGACAACGCCACAGAGGAACACACACACACACACACACACACACACGCACACACACACACACATATATAACATGCATTTCTAATGAATTCAAAACAAATAACACAGATTTGTCGCTACCATATAGAATCAAATGGAATTGACAATAATTCCTACATACAACGGAACACGTGATAACATTTCAAGAATCACAGACATGCATAACATACATAATTAAGAAAGAAAATGATACTTATCTTTAATAGGATTAAAACCACCAATTGCATGAATACCTTCCATGAACCTCCCAGCCTTAGACCACGCTTCTCATTACGCTCAACAATGGTTCACCCCTGAGCTAGGACTAAGCTCCACCCAATGCAAGGGAATCCTATACTAGGCCGAGGTTACAGGAAACTGTACAGTGCGACTGGAAGGATTCTCTCCAGGAGCCTTCTTACACCCACTACTCATGAATTCTCATTCCCCACATGCATGTTCCACCCTGGGAATATGCACCTTCACTATTCCACAATCCATCGATTTCTCCACTTCCCCTTTCAGGGTCTCAACAACAAGTCGGATCAGGAATTCTCAGAGCTTCGTAGCTGGTGCTCGACTCTCTCTAGGAGAAAATCACTTCCCATCAAACTCTCTCACCTAGAGAGAGTTTCTCATAGACCTAACAACCTTCCTCTTCAACAACGGGTCTGACAACCCGCCTGTTCAACCAATCTTCAACTCAGTTCTAACAAGGTGAGGACAACAACAAAGGTTCAATATAGCTCAGGGAATGGAAAAAACCAAAAATTTTGTAAGGCAGAGTACGACTCAGTTTTTGCAAGTGGAGATATGTTGGGATTGACAGGAAAACACAGGTCGGCTTCCCCAGTTAGTGGTTTCAAAGGTGTGACAAGATGCAGAGGTCGACGATAGAGGCCAAACGAGTTAGGAGAGGATCGAACACTGTGAAGTGAACCCCCCAACAAGATGACTTTCCAGCTTAAATTTCATGTGCCTGAGCCAACACATGTCTCCCCTGAAGCACGTTCCTTTCCATTTGGAAGTCACCCGTCCTCCCAAAAGAACTTAGGATAAAAACATATCCTTCTAATTAGTGTTTGGAATAATAATAAATTATTATTCTCTTGTAATTAAGCCCTTAAACTTAGCCCCTCTTTCCAACCTCTCAGCCCCCTCTCCCTTACCTAGCCTAGTGGAAGAGTAGTCCCCCATCACTCTTTCTTCGTGGTTGGTGTACACGTAGCGATGTTTTCATATTACTAATATGAATAGTTACCTGTACAAAAATAGGCTCTCTTGCCTAATAACATATAATCTTACCATATTATAATTGCTCGTCTCACCAACCTACAAAACATGTTTATAATTCATAAATGAAATTGGGGCTCGTCCTTGGGGATATTACAACCCCTCCCCTTATTTTTTCATTGTCCTCAGTGCAACTTATTTACACAACATCAACAAGATTTTCAAAATCTTCAATAAGATGCGGTTATTCTGCCTGCATAGCATCCACATTCTCTCATGTCATGTCCTCAGGACCATACCAGGTCCACTGGACCTTTACAAGACCTATGGCTCTATTCCAGAGTTGTTTTCTCTTCTGGTCCAATATGCACACCGGATGCACCTGCAAGATGCCTTCTATCTCCACCTGAATCACATTTCAATCAATTACATGATTACCATCAGGTATATATTTATTAAATAATGAAATATGAAACACATTATGTATAGTCATGGATGCAGGAAATGCAAGCATATATGCAACTGGTCCAATCCTTTCTAGGATATCAAATGGCCCACAATATCTGGCTGCCAACTTGGAATAGTTTCCCAGCTTCAGGTAACTTCTGTTGGCTTTCACTTTCAAGAAAACATGATCACCCACTTCAAAATCCCTGCAGTTTTTGTTCTTATCATCATAAATTTTATGCTTGTCTTGGGAAGCCTTCAAATTATTCTTAATCTTCAACATTTGTTCTTCCATTTTCTTGAACAACTCTAGCCCAACCACTGCCCTATCAGCTAGAATATCCCAACTTACTGGTGTGTTGCACTTTCTTCCATAAAGTACTTCAAACTGGCTCATCTTCAGTGATTCTTGATACTCATTGTTGTAGGCAAATTCTACCAAGTGTAGGTAGTCTTCCCATTTAGATGGTTTGTCCATCACATACATCCTTAGCATATCTTCTATTACCTAATTCACCCTCTCTGTCTGCCCATCAGACTTAGGATGATAAGGAGTGTTGAAGTTCATATTCGTTCTGAATCCTTTGAATAACCCCTTCCGAAATTTTGACGTAAATTTTGGGCCTCTATGAGACACAATTGTCTTGGGAATATTGTGCAATCGTGCTACTTCTTTCATATAGATATCAACAACATTAGCTTCCTTGTTTGTGATTTTCAATGGAATAAAATGGGCAACTTTTGTAAGCTTATCACCATTGTTTATTTTTTCTGGGTAATCTTGTGATGAAATGCATTGTCACCACTTCCCACTTCCACTCAGGAATGAGTGAAGGATGTAGCAACCCTGTTGGGTGCCTATGTTCATCTTTGACCTTCTGGCACTCCATACATCTGGCGATGTATTCTGCAATTTCCTTCTTCATACCTGGCTAAAAGTAATGGCTCTTGAATGTTGCCATTGTTTTCTGATATCCAGGGTGCCCATCGTAAGGAACATTATGCATTTCTTTCAAGATCATAATTCTCAATTCCTGACAATTAGGTACATAGATTCTATTTTTGTACAGGAGTGTTCCTTCAGCTTCCAATTTATAATCTTCTACTTTATGTAGCATCTTACCTTGTTGTAACTTTGCCACCAATTACATGTATTGCAAATATGTATTTGCAACTTCTGAAATTCTACCTTTAATATCATTTCGATACATGCTAATGGTTGTAGCATGTAGTTCATGCACTCTCCTGCTGAGTGCATCAACCACTTTGTTTTCCTTTCCTTTGATATGCTTGATATCAAAGTCATACTCACAAAGGAATTCCAACCATCTACTTTGCCTAACATTCAAGGTTGGATGATCAAACGAATACTTCAGACCGTTATGGTTTGTCCTCAGTTCAAACCTCCTTCCCATGAAGTAGTGCCTCCATTTCTTGGAATGTAAGCATAAGTAATACAACCAAAGCATCTATTTTTCTTCCTTTTTTCTGAGAAATGTGAGCATAAGTAATACAACCAAAGACTTTCAAATGAGAAACACCAATTTTTCTTCCACTCCATGCCTCATATAGAGTCATATTTTGCACAATTATTGTTGGGCATCTATTAAGAAAATAAGTAGATGTAGCTACAACTTTAACCTAAAAAATGTTTGGAATACTTTTACCTTTCAACATGCTCGTAGCCATCTCAACAATTGTTTGATTCTTTCATTTAGCCACACCATTTTGTTGGGGAGTATAGCCCATTGTCAATTGCCTATATATGCCATTATTTTTGCAATAATAATCAAAATCATTAGAAGTAGGTTATCCCCCTCTATCTATGCGTAATTTTTTTAAAACATAACCACTTTATTTCTCAACAACAACTTTAAATTGTTGAAAAATATTAAGGGAATCAAATTTCTGTTTAATGAAATACACCCATGTTCTTCTACTCAAATCATCCACAAAAATAATAAAATACCTTTTTTTTTTAGTGACAAGGTTTGCATGGGACCACATATATGCATGTACTATCTCTAATGGTTTTTTTTTTCTCCAATATTTACCTACTATAAATGAGTCTCTATGATCCTTTCCCAAAATGCATCCTTCACAAACTTGATCAAAAAAATCAGTAAGAGGAAATCCTTTGACCATTTGTTTATTATGTAGAAACTTTAAGCCACTTACATTTAAATGCTCATACCTCATATGCCATATCCAAGAATCATCATCATAGCCAACTTTTAATGCTCTAATTGCTCCATAAGAAAAATTGAAAGAAAATATTTTGTTTTGCAACATGTTAATTTTGGCTCTAATCCGACTATGATTTTCACTCTTACAAGTGTTAAAGAACTCTATAATAGAGGTTTTTGCTCTACAAATAAATAGAGATACATAGAAAATGGGTATGCATGCATAATCAAGTCTTACAACAATATTCGATTTACATGTTACATAGATACAGGTACATACATTACATAGTCCATCCCATGGAGATACAGGTACAAGCTTAAAAATTTCAAGGATCAATACATCAAATCAATAAACATTACATCATAGACTTGCTACAAAAGTGTGACTCACAATAACATATGGTCATGTGTCTGTTTATTCAACATAATTCACACAAATTATCGTGTTTGTCCGCAATCATTTCACTTATGTTGCTTCTGCACGACTACCATTATCACTAGCGTCCCTTGGATTAAACACTCTATTGTTATCTGAAACAACATATCTACTCTTCATGCTTACCATTCTAACTCAAAATTATGTTTTCCATCAAACTTTGGTTTCTCAGGTGAGAAAAATACAACTCACTTCCATTTCAGAACAAAAAAAATTATGCTCCTCCATTCACTTATAAAATTGCCGAACTCATACCAGCTAGGATCCAACCATACCTTTTGGGCCAAACAATGGTACCATGACTATAAACATTGAGAAACTAATCATCTTGTGGACATACTTCCATCTACCGATACACCTGAGTACCATCCATGGCATTCACCAATTCACTAGAAAAATAGTATGGATATGGGACATATCTAACTCAATATTACATCAATTTATTAAACAATTTACCATCAATACACAATTAAAGGTAACATATAGTTGAAATTTCCTTTCCAACTATCACACCCTTTACCGTGCAAGAGATAATATCATCTTAGTCCTCTATAGCTGGTCACATTTTTGGAGTCTTCATCTGTGTATTTGATCTTTGGACCTTCAATGTCATAATCAATTCATTTTCTTGGATTCACTTGTGATTTGTTAAACCAATTAATTCTAACAAAACCACTATATTCATATTGAGTTAGCTACTAAAAAAAAAATGATTCTAATTCTCCAATATTTTTATGAATGTCATTATTAAATTATATTTCTTTGGAGTTTCTACACTTTAACAAGAAATTGTAAGGTTAATCAAATCTAACAATGTATCACGCATTGAGTTTACGAGGCTCCACATGTTTCTCTTCACGGTCATTCTAGATCAGCTATACAACCTCGATCTCCGTAGGCTTCTTGACCTTCACACAACTATAATTAGTCTTCCTTTATGCTAGTGTGGGCTTCAACTAGCTCCCGTGGGCTTCAACTCGCTCGTCTAGCTTCTATCTAAATAAGGAATAATCACACCAGCAATGAACACAAAAGTCTCAACTTGTCGCCATGGAAGAGAGCCTTAATTTGTTTCGTTCCAAGAATATTTACATCTTGTGCCAGTTTTCTTTGTCAGAGTCATTATGGGCCTTCAACTTCGTGGCCGTGTCAACTGAACTCAATTCTCCACCATTCCCTTTGTGCACCATCTTCATCGATCAAGGTGCCCCTTATTCATGCTCATGTTGGCGTTGGGATCCCCATTCTCAGTAAACTCACCATCCATCGTCACCGTGGATCATGCTATCGATAGAAACTTCTTTGAAGCAACGTGTAATATGACACCCACACATAGTTCCTTAGATGATAGTTGTCAGATTATTCAAGAAAAAATTAAAAATTATCCTTTAACATGATTACTCTATTTCTCCTCTTATGACTGGCTTCTATGCCATACAACACCTCCATAGATTTCAACTGCGACTCCTTTCCTTTCACACAGTAGAAACACGCCCTAATTGTGAGTTACAATCTGAGTAACATGAGCTTGAACGACTCCAAACCTTCCCACCCTGGAATTTATCGCTCCTCCAGTCTCTCGATCTCTCCCATAATGGATTCACAAGTCACATAACCGGGGCTCTAGGATGCCTTCGACGACTAAACGAACCTGCAATTGCTGGACTCTTACGGGAACACCCACACAATTTCGATTCTTGGGGCCCTTAGAATTTGTTCAATGCTAAGAAAGATTGAATTATCTTTAAAACAGTTGACGGGAACTATTCCTCTGAAAATCAACCTGCTCACTCGTATCATGTTTCTTAATGTATTACAAAATCGTCTCAGCGGTGCCATATCACCTTCTCTTCTCAACTGGATAGAGCTTCGACAACTGTCTCTGACCTACAATGTGATATCCAGGCCGATTGCATCAGAAATAGAAACCATCTTGACGAAACTAGAGGTGTTGCTTCTGTTCGGGACCAATCTTCAAGGTTGAGTTATCTTTCTTCTACAGGAACACACAAATCTTCACCCAAGATGGCTTCAAACACGGACGAACAAACAAAGTCTCATATAACTCACACATACTCTACTCTCACTGTATAGGAATCTACTCCTACAATAGATTACACTCACAAGCTTCCATTTCTTTGGGCCCTCCCAAACAAAGTCTCATATAACGCACACATACCGTATAGGAATCTACTCCTACAGTAGATTACACTCACAAGCTTCCATTTCTTTGGGCCTTCCCTTATGGGAATCAAGCCTAGTTCTGGTTTGATACCATGAAAGGAAACATGGAAAGGAGAGTAGACATTATTACACAAACGAAAATTGTGATGATGGCTCTATAATCAAGCCTAGTTCTGGTTTGATACCATGAAAGGAAACATGGAAAGGAGAGTAGACATTATTACACAAACTAAAATTGTGATGATGGCTCTATTAAACAATGAAATAGAGTACGTATAAATGCATGAAGCTTTGTCTCAATATAGACAAACTAATCTACTTGGTTGAACACATATCTCAACTTCACCAATTTAGGAAACTTCTAGTTGGAGAGAGTCTCTCAAATCTAATTAGTTCCAACAACTTCCCAAAGACTAGGAACACACTCTAAGTAGAAATAAAATCTGCCTAATTATGAAAAATAATCATAATAAGCACAAATATGATCACACCTAAGACAAGTAGGAGTTACATATTCCAACAAGATGAGCATTATTTCTTTCCATTGTTTGAGAATAAGTTTTATCCTTAGAATTTTTCCAAAATTTATTCGAAACTCTCTTTTAATATCTTCCAAAAATGTGCTTAATTACATTATGCATCACTTTAATCTTTCCTTTGTCACAACATATCATATCACTTTAAACTTTCCTTTGGCATATCACATCACGACATATCATATCAAAGTTTATTTTTGTGTGACATATCACACTTTCTCAAATTTTCCTTAATTGTAACAAAGAGAAAATTTCTAAAAAAACTCATTTTCATCCTCCCTCCATCACATCCTTCGAATATTTCTTTCCTTGTGATTCATCAAATGGACCAAAATTCTCCACTTCCGTGACATAACGCAGACGATAAAGTTTTCTTCCTTTGCGATATATCACACAAAGTTTTGTTTTCATGTGACATATCACATATCCTCAAACTTACTGCCTTTTCAACACATTTCACCACACCAAAGTTTTATTTCATGTGATACATAAAGGATAAACCATTCTTTTAAAGGGGTCACATAAAGACAAGTTTTAAAGGGACATGCATAAGAAAAACATTATAAGGGATGTATAAGAACTTGAAGTTTTCCAAGATTAAAACATATCAAAAAAA
>JASDQU010737370.1:135828-148977 GCA_032191745.1 Picea mariana | reverse complement strand
TTGCATTAATTAAACCAAAAGGCATTTTTTGATAAGCACAAGTTCCCCATTTAGTTCTGAAAGTAGTTTTGAGACTATCATTAGGATGAAATAATAATTGATTATAGTCGAAAAATCTGTCTAAAAATGATATAATTTCAAAACTTGAGACTGATTGAAGAATTTGCTCCAAAGGAGGTAATGAAAAATTATCTTTTTTAGAAGCTTTGTTTAGGTTTTTGAAATCTATACAGATTTGAATGTCTCCGTTCTTTTTCCTTACGAGCACAAGATTTGATACCCATTTGGAATGTATTACTGGAAAAATGATCTTTGCTTTAAGCAATTTGTTAAGTTCATTTTAAATATTGGTTTCAAGATTAGGATGAATTTTCCTTAACTTTTGTTGAACTTGTTTTTCCTCTGAAAGCATAGGAATGGTGTGTTGAATTACATATGTATCAAAAGTTTCCAGGTCATCATATGACCATGCAAAAACATCCTTGTATTTCTTAAGAAGATTTACGAGAGTTGTTCTTTCAAAAGGAGAACAACCTAATCCAAGATTGACATTTTGAGGAATCCGATCTATTCCTAAATAAATAAGTTCTACAATCATAGTAGAACTGTGTGTTTTACAATTTGTGGGTTTTTTAAATTTGTCTTTTAAATCATAAAGATCTTCCAACTTTACAACAGATTTAAGAACACTATTTTCATATTTAATTATATCCTGTAGAGAAGATTTATTCAACTCAAGATCATGTGATTCTTCGTCAATGATATCACTTTCATATGTTCCTTCCGAAGAGAGAAAATTAATTATATCAACATCGTCATTAAAGACTCTCTAATTTGTTATGTTATCGGGAACAAAAGGTCGAAAAATTAACTCAACATAGAATTTATCTGGATAAAATTCTTCAGGGGGAATAAGTCTAGAAGCTACGTTTGCCAATAGATTTGCACTAGAATTTTTCATTCTAGATATATAAACAATATTAAATGCATAAAATTTTCTACTAAGATCTTCAGCCAATTGTTGATAATGTTTCAAATGACTAGAAATACAATGAAATTGATTTTTTACCTGTTTAAAAATGATTTATGAATCAACGAAGACCAAGATGTCCTGCACATTCATGCTGATTGCCTTCTTTAGACCTTGAATTAATGCCTCATACTATGCAGTATTATTAGTACATTGGAATTCTAGTCTGCATGTTAACATAGTTTTTACGCCATTAGGACTAATTAAAATGAAACATGCACCAACACCATCATTATATTTAGATCCATCAAAATAAAGTTTCCAAAATTGATAACTTACATAATTATCTACAAAATTAATACAACGATAAAAATCCGTTTGAGAGAAATTTTCAATTTATGAACTATGATTTGTAGGTTTGAAAGGTGAAACATGCGCATTAAAATTTCCAAAATAAGAATCAATAGAATAATTACCAACAATGCTATTAGCAAAAGCTACATGTTCATTTTATCCATCTAAATCTGTCACATTATGTTTCATATGTTTTTCTCTGTTGACACAGATCTTATTAGGTTTCCCATTATATGGAAGCCAAAGATGAGACCAATCGGTTGAGAAATATCCATGAAGTTTTTCAGACCAATCTCGACTTAAAACTAATCCATAAGCAACTAGAATATCAACAACGATAATATTTATTATTTAAAAAACTTTAGAATTAGATGATAGTTTGATTAATACATCCTTCAATTCTCCCAAAACTTTGACCCTTGTTCTACTAATTGAACAATTTGAATAACTGATTTCTATGGTTTTGGATTAATCTGAAGGCAAATAGAATAAGGAATTATATTCAAAAATGCACCTCAATTAGCCAAAAAATTATGCACATTTTTATTAAATTTTTTGAAAGTGAGAATAAACGAAGGAGTATGTGACCTTGATCTATCACCTATAAGAATTGAATCAATATCTACTTTAGAAGATAAAGTTTGAACTGTTGAAATGTTTTCTCTATTTTCTACTGTAGTAGATGATGAACTTATTTTCTCAAAAACTCCTAAAGCCCTTAATAAACTATTCTTTTGAGATTTTAGTTTACTTAATTCATAAAATGAAATGTTTTCTCTGGTCTTTTTCATGTCTTCTATAATACGACTTTTTGATACTAAATTGTTTTCTACAGGTTGTGTATTTGCTGGAGTATTAGTTTCAGAATTTGAAGATGTACTTTTACTTTAGGTCTGAGCAATGAGATATTATTCTGTATCATCTTCATAAAAAAATTCCATAAATATCCCAAAATACATTAGTTTCTTTAACTTCTTCCTCGTCTTCTCCTTCTTCCTCATCAACATTAACTCCTTCCGAAGTTTTTCGACCAGGTGTAATCTGTGGATTCCTTTTAAAAAATGGCCTGAAAGGTTTATTCGAAACTTCAACTAGTTTTCCTTTAACACCAACTATCTCATTTGCTAATGTTTTCATGACTTTCTGTAAATTTTCTTTATAAAAAACATCTTTATCTTTTCTTTCATCTTTGATAATTGTTTTCTTGGTTGTTATAGAAGATATTGAATCTTCACTTGGAGATTTACTTGCAATACTAGATATTTCTATTTCTACATCTAAATCTTCCCACATTGCTTCAGTCAAAGTATTTTTACTTCCTCTTTTAACAAACATAGCAACGGAAACTGGTAAAGCAGAGGAATAAAAGTCAATCTGAATGTCTCAACCAGGCTTGGATGTTTTAGGCATTTTATTGAGAAGTTTAACGAATCATTGATTGAAATATTCGATTCTTTCTTTGGGAACCATTCTAATTTTGGATAATTTCACTAATAAGATAGATGCAGATTTATCATCCCCAAATTTCTTAATGAATAAATCCTTGAAAATATCCCAATTAGTAATGGAACTGGCTTGTAGAGAAAAATAACAAGTAGAAGCTTCTCCTTCGAAAGTGTATGGGAAAAGTCTACATACAACATCTTTATGTTCAACGTTTCTCAGGTTAACAACTAACATAAATTTGTTGATATGATCGTTGGGAATTTGTCTTGATTCATGATTAAATTTTTGTAACCATTTATCTAGATTTTTAGGTAAATCATGTTGATTTCCAGGAACATAGACTGCTCCCAGAGTTCTCCAAGGCGTTCTCAGTACTCCAACCATAATATTTATTTGATGAGGAGGTGATGGAGGAGGATATGGAATAGGAGATGAATGCAGAGGAGGAGTTGAGGGAGGATTATTACAAACAACTTTAATTATGGTTTTTCTGATCTGGACGGGAACTTGAAAATGAATAGGTTCAATACCTAACCTCCGTCTCTGTGCTCTTGTAAGAACACCTAATTCTTGAATGACAGAATCTATGGAATCAAAATATCCTTGAGAAGTTTCTCCTTGATTTCTAAGCTCTTCTATTCGTTGCTTTATTTGTTGAAACTCCAAAGAACTAAGAAAACTGGAAGAAATATCACTTACAGTTCTACGAATTTAAGATTTTGATTGTGTAGTAACAAAATATACTATGGGAGAAGTTGATCTACTTGAATGGTATTTGGTTTTGTTGATTGTTTCGGCCATTCATTATCAGAGTGCCCTCCTTCTAGCGCCAAAATGTTTATAGTCAAATATGACCATGTTCAACATGAAGGAATTCACCCGGTCAGGATCCCAATTAGATCCTTATCTGTTGTAAATGGCGATTCCCACTGGTTTAGGTCCAGTTACCTAAAACTATCTAACCTATTAAATTCAAAATATATACACTTCTAATCAATTGAAGACCTTTTACCTTTTATTGAATAACAAGTTAGATATAAATATATACAGATTTTAAACTATATACAAAAGAGAAATTAGTTCTAGTTGAAATAAAAGTTACCTCTATGAAAGAAGATTTTCTTTTCTTTTAAAGAAATGTGAAAAGTATGTATAATGAAAGTAAAAGAAATTAACTAAAGAAGAATAAAACTAAAAGAAAAAGCTAATCATCAAGCCCAAATTTGAATCATATATGAATCTAAGTAAAATAAACAATGTTCTAAAGATATATATCTTCAAAACAAATGTTTAATTATATCAACTAAAAATGACTTACTAAACTTGATTAATAATTAACACAGACTTATAATCCCAAAAGTAACTCATATACATATTAATCATTGAAATAATGTGTCAAATAAAAAATGTAATTGATTTAATTTATTAACAGTGATTAACTAAATCAATATGTAATATCATCAACACATAATCTAGATAAAACTTTGATTTCAAAAATAAACAAATCGAATATTAGTAATAGTAACAAATACCGATTGCTTGTATTAATATTTAAAGCGATAATGAGATTTACAATAATGTATCAAAACATAAACTTGTACAACAGTGTATAAGCCTTGTTCTTTTTCCAAAAAAACTGAAAAATCCCCTTAAATTGTTTTTCCTTCACTGTTTTATATTGAAGGAATTCAAAAACGAAAATTAACTTCCATAACCATACAATATTATCCATTTAGAATGGGAAAATAACAAAATTGTTTAATTCCTCAAACTAAATTGACTAAGTATATAAACATATAAACATACAAACTACTAGCTGTTCAATTTTAGAATTCTGTCTGGAAACTAATTTTCTCATTTCTCGCATTTTCAATGACATTCTTTTTTACACTTGTAAAAAATAAAAAGAAAAGAAAAACAAAAATTAATAAAATAAAAAAAAACAAAAATTAGAGTTGCTACAGAATTTGAAATTCTGTAGCTACTCTTTTATTAACTAAAATTAATGAAAATGCAAACTAAACTAAAAAATGCTAAACTCAAACCAATAACCAAAATATTTTAACATTGAGTGTTACTGGGAACGGTCTTAAAATCAGAATTAACGAAAATATTAACTCATGGTGAGTTAATGTTAACTTCATCTTTCTTTATATCTTCTCTGAACCCTGAAACCTGTCTTCTTTGGCTGTCGATCAAAGATTTATTCTCTGATCTAAGGAGTTGATTTTCTAATTCCAAATCAATTATATTAGCCTGTAACACTGGAACCATTGAATAGCATTTGTCCTTCTAGAAGGAAATCTCTAAATTGGGACCAATTTCATTTATTTCCTTTTCATTTTCTTTAGAAAGATTTTCAATTGGTTCTTGTGAAGAAACGTGCTATGGGAAAGAGACTTCCTGATTTGTAACCAACTCTTCATTCTCAACTTGGATAGGAGAACTAACTTTCGAGGTTTTCCTAGACTTATTTCTGAACATTCTTGAATCTTTTCTTCCTTGCCTCTTATTCATAAAATCGACAATATTAATGAGATCATCGTTTTTTGTGGTAAAAGGTGGGTTGCATTCATATGCAAGTGAGTAGACTATGATTTTCTTGGAAGCTTTGGAAGAATCTTGAGGTGATTCACTGAAAACAAACGATTCTAGACTAAGTTTAAATTTGATAGTTTGACTACGAGTAACCCTCGCGGTGTTTTTCCGAGGAGAAGAAACACGAGGGTAAGGCAAAAAAAATCTTCTACAGTATTTGGGGTTTCCTCCCAAGAAAAGTGAGACTGTGAACCCGCTTTAAAATTAAACTGAAAGTGATTTTTTGTCAAAACGTTTCCCAAGAATCACCATTCTGTTCTAACTGAAATTCGATCAGAATTTTCACTAAATCGTGATGAAAGACATTTCTTTCTGAACTGAGACTCTTTCTCTCATAGAAATGTTCCATTTTAGAAAAACTTTTAAGCAAGAACGCATGCATGTTCAATTCATAATCCATGAATACCATTAAAATCTGAAAGTGATAAATAAAGAAAAGTTTGTATCTTCCCCCACAGGTGATAAACCCCTTAATAACTATTAACACAAAATGCCATTTTTATTTAATTGAGGATATGGGCATACCTTTATAATCATATTTTCATTCGAGAGAAAACAAAATTTTAGACCAAGGAATCTCTTTCACCCTTTTGGTTTTAGACCAACATTCTCCTTTTAATGGAAATTTAGTAACTCTGGATATTATTTCTTCATCTAGTTGTAATTCTATATCCCTAATTTTGGTGTGTTCACCATTGAAATTTCGTGCGAAAGCCTTGGTGATCTACCCGTTATGACCATTAAACATGCACATAAAATTTAACGAACCAACCCTCTCAAAATTTGGAAAATAATCTTCCCGAACTTCAATAATCTCGACAACGGGTTCTGCTCTGGAATTCATTCCCATATTGACAATAGTTTACCATGCTATAGTTCATAAAACACTCAGGAACTAAAACTAACAAACTCTCACTTGCAAATGAATGAAAACAGAGTTTCAATTCTTGAAACAAAACCTTGTTTTGAGGAAATACCATAGGTAATAACTCATGAATATGGAGATGCAATTCAAAGCTAAAGGTGGACGTGAATAAATGCACTTTGGGAAAGGAGGATTGTTTGTATGTAGTCTGAAAGTACCCTGATTTAATCTTCTAATTAAATTGTTTTAAATTTATGATGATCGGATCAGGTATATCGTACACAAACAACATGTTATAGATAATGGGTATCAAAGTTATGATAGTTAAGTGACATTTCATAGGTTATGGTTGATCATTGTTTATATCATTGGTTTTAAAATCGACAGCAGATAAAAAACTGTAGCTTGTCAAATATTGTAGCTCTTTGAAATATATATAACTAAGAAGAAATCATAAGGAATATGTGAAATAAAAACAATTTGAAAACCAACATTTAAATCAAAACCTTTGAGAAACATTCAATAAATAAAATGTCACTAATGTTTGAATGGAAAACTCAAAAAAGTTAGTAGTATGTCCAAAATTGTCAAAACTGAAAACATTATTTAAGTAAAATAAAATTTCATTTTTCAAAAATGAAGAAAGAAGGGTCCCAAATTTTATTTATAATACATAATTTGGGAGGTTGATGTCTTCTACAACAGAAAGATAGGTTCAATTTCATCTCCTTCAAACATATTTATAGGGATATTAAATGCAATGGAAAACATTAGTCGAAACTGGTGATAGTATAAAAAATTTGAATCCTTCACTTATTTGAAGATGTAGAAGGTGTGGTTACTAAATACCCCCCTCGTGCTTTCTTTGGCTCAACAAAAATTAGTCTTTATGAGATGTTTTATATCTAGATTTATTCCCATATGTGATATTTGTAAGGCTAAACATCGTTTTAGATATTAGAACACTACTACATATGGTGTTTAAGTTCGACAGAGAGTTTCGATGGTATAGATAAAATTGACCTTACTATTGGAAATTACTAACTAATTCTCAAAAATTTTCTATATTTTTTTCTTGGTGCCCTAACATTCTTCAAAATTCCGACGATGTCCGTTAGTATTTGTATTTTTGAATCCCCTTCGATGATTTTCAATAAAACAACCTTCTCTACAAATCACTCAACTACGACTAAAACTTCATGTATTCGGGCAAGATCATTGATGTCGCCACATTGAAATCACCATCATGACCCCACCACTGCCTTGTGGCACCCACATGGCACTTCCACATCAACAAAGTTTTCATCTCTTGGGTGCATTTGGCACCTTGGGGCTTAATGACGTCGGTTAGGGGGGATACAAATGTTCGTCGGGGGATCATTATGCCCGCTAAGGTGTAACATGCAGTCTCAAGATGTCAATTAAACGTGACTAGATGAGAGATATGAGAAGGGACAAGGACTGGTGGATGAATATAGTGCATATTAAAAGTTTGCATGATTTGGGAAAATTGGACAATACCTGACACAGATCAACTGTTCTTCCAGATAGGCTATGAGTGAATCTCAAGTCAGAAGTTAGTTAATGCAACCAATGACGTCGTATGATGATTTCTCTTGACTAGTGCCATGTCCTAGAGTTACCCCTTTGTTTAATCAAGGGACACTAGTCCATGGCATTATAACTAGGGTCCTCCATCAATTCACTACCGCATCAACCTTTTGAAGTGAGACTAGCACCAAGCAGTTCATGAGTTATAATGGACAAGAGTGTTAGTGTCAGTTGTAAATTCTAACCTTGTACAATGTCTACTGTAAACAGATATTCAAAAAAGAATAGAAAAGATACAATGGAAAATACAAACATTACACAGAGATTTTTCCCCTGGAAACCCAAACCGAGAAAACCAACATATATTATATTCATTCATTGTGTTACATTGTTTACAATACAATATATATAGGAGCCAACGGCATCCAAAACCCTAACCCAATGACCTGGATTAGTCGAAAACCCTAATTCCTTATCTGGAAATAGAAAACCATCGGCAAAAACCATGTGCCGAAAAAACCACCTAAATACATGACATGTTTCCCGAGGCAGGATTTTTTTTTTCGGGGGCACTGCCCTCGAACCCCCACGCGGGGGACTCCGCCCCCCTGCACCCCTCGAGGGGGAGCCTAGCGGCCCCCCCTCTAACCCCCTTGCGCACCCGATGCATACACTCACACACTACTACTCGTGCAAAGATTATAACACATACCCAACATCAGTTGGTTGAGACCTAGTACAATATGTCGACCATGGAGGAAACTTGGGAAGGATTCAGGTGGTTGGATCAGAGGTCACAATATTGCACCTATATGCAGATGGTTCCACTAGTCAATAAGAACCATGTTGCATCAACATCGACAATCCAGGAGGGCCCAAGACTGATAAAGGGGATGTCCAAAGGAAAACGAGAACATATTGAGGGGATGAATCGATGATGCCAACATTGATGAGGTATTGTTACAGTACAAAGAGATGAGAGACAAAGTAGTTCATGAGAAGGAACATGTCCATATTGGTTGGGCCAAATGGGTGTTGAAGGTGTTTGAACCAGGTATAAGATATTGTGGAAGTTGCCTAGCAACAAGACCATAACTCATGGTGAACATATCTTGGTTGTATCAATCATGCCCATCCCCACCATAATCCATTGCCTCAAGTTGGTCCTTAATACATCATCAACCATTAACCATCACTTCCACTCCTCTCTTCCCACCTAGTGATGCACCCTCCATATGCATACCGCACTTCGTATCTTCCATTAGACCCTTTGGTGCACTATCAAGTTTGGAACCCATTCACACTATAAGATTCTTTGGTACCAGCCCACAATGTGAATCTAGTGACTAGATAAAACACACTTATGAGTATCGATTGCGGTGATCGACTATCTACAACAAGGTGGAGTGTTCCTCAAGTAAGCATCGCCTCAAATATATAACAACTAGCTCGAGGACTTGTGAATACATGTAAATTTAGTTATGATTGACTTATGTAACCAACCAATGGGTCGAAGTGGTCCCCATGGGGAACATAATATATAAGGTTGTAAGTAGAGATATAGGAAATGAGAGGCTTGTTAGAGAGACCTTAGGATGAATCTTCAAAGAGAAGAAAGGTGTAGAATCTGTATTACACTTTGCACAGTTTTGTAATGGAGACTGTAATTGTGATGTGTGTCATGTAAATATCCTACTATTATGTGGAATTAATGGAAGATCAATACTATTTTGACTCATACTTTTATTATATGTGATGCTTGTTTTGATCGTTAGTGTTTATTTGCAATCTTTAAGGGATATTTAATGGATATTTACAATAATGTCTGAATCTCCCTACACGAAATTATATTACAAGTTTTTTTTTCCAAGACAAAAATCATTGTATTGATATTTCAAGTGGAAATCAAATGCACATTAACGACCCCTTCAACTTATAATGTTAGCAACCAATGCCTTTATAGACTACCTCTATTAGATAATACTATAGCCTACCCTTATGAATTTGACTCTTACAATCATCCTTATACAGGTCTCTCTCTAAACAAATAGTTCCACAACATCATACTGATGCTAAGACAAAACCATGATACAAACTCTCTCTAACTTTACATAAAAAAAAAAAAATACGACCAATGTGTGTGTGTGTGTGTGTGAAGTGCTAGTTATATATATTTTATCAATATATTGGATTATGAATGGTCATGGTATGCAAATTACCATTGTGGAAGAAATTTGGCAAATGTTGCTTTTGTAGCTTGTGTATGTATTTTAATTTGCATGAAAAATTATTGTTTTACAAGCCATATGCATACTTCATACCTATAGGTTCCATATTAATAGCAACAAAGATGCCTAGTAAAACCCTAGAAATGCACAACCTGTTTGTAAAAAGTAAGCCAAGGTTTCATTGTACCTTAGATTTGAGTTGTGAAAGTTGTTGGGGGTGAGGTTTATCATATTATACTTTTTCATGTTGTTAATTTTTCAATTGAAAGTTTAAAAAGGGATGCTATGCAAAAGAGGCAAACTTTGCCTAGTAATTTGGAAGACAAAAACTGTACTAAGTGGCCAAATTAAAATGCATTCCCAAGATTCCCCGTAGTTCCAAAAATTGTTTTATAATTTTTAAGATGGAGTTAGATATATAGTGAATTTACCTATGTCATCTAAAGTTCAATTGAAGAACATGAGAGGTTGTTTTCATGCACCTAGATTTGGTATCTCATGTAAATTTGAAGGCAAAACTTCATTAGAGTAGAATGCATGCCCTAGTCTCAATTTTGACCCAAATTGAGTGGTTCAACTTGTAGAAGGTGTAAGTTGTGATTTTAGACATGTCTATAAACTTATGTTGGAATTTTTAGACAAAAACCTATGTGATGTGCATAAAGGCTAAAAATTTGCTTGTAAAACCAAATGGCCAAATTGTTAAAGTTGGCTATATGAAACCGCACACCCAAAGTTGGCTAAGGCTCCGTAATTTAATATTTAAGTTGTAAATTGATAATTACAATATTTATAACATGATTGTACAATTAGTGGTGCATTTACACTCCAAAAAGGATGATTTATATGCACAAATATTCACGACCTTTTGATGATTCAGGGGATGGTGGGATATGAGAGAAATCAAGGTCAATTTTGCATTTTCAGTCATAAAATATTGTTGTGCGAAAATAGGCAAGATATGCCTAATAAAACCATGTAAATGCACAACATATTTGTAAGAAGTAACCCAAGGTTGTATTATACCTTATATTTGAGTTGTGCAAGTTGTTGGGGGTGCGGTTTATCATAATAGACTTGTACACGTTGTTTATTTTGCAATTGAAAGTTTAAAAAGGGTTGTTGTGCAAAAGAGGTAAAGTTTTCCTTTTAATTTGCAAGGTCGAAACTGTACTAAGTGACAACATTAAAATGCACACCCGAGCTTAACTGTAGCACCAAAAATTGTTTTATAAATTGTAAGATGGAGTTAGATATATGGTAAATTTACATATGTCATCTAAATTTCAATTGAAGAACAAGAGAGGTTGCTTTCATGCACCTAGATTTGATATTTCATGTAAATTTGAAGGCAAAATTTCCTTAGAGTAAAATGTAGCACCTCATGTCAATTTTGATCGAAATTGAGTGGTTCAACTTGAAAAAGGTGTGAATTGTGATTTCACACCTGTATATAACCTTATATTAGCATTTTCAGATAGAAACCTACCTGATGTGCATAAAGGATAACAATTGTTTTCTCTTTTTCTTTAAAGAATAAGTCTTTATTCTTATTACAAATTCTTCTTTCTCAACATAATTTAAAATTCCTTAGAAAAACTTAGCATAGTATAAAATCTATATGAGTGAAAATATCAAATTCTACATTAGATTAAGTGCATTGAAACAAATAAATTATAAAAAAAATCTCTTGCTAACATATATTTCAGATGGAAATTTCTTGTAAATATCCTTTAGATAAAGAAAACACACATTGGTCAAATAAGAGATGATTCATTAAAGGAACATCATAAGTCATTTACATTCAAAATGAGATATACAAAGTATTAGGCTAAAAGCCTAGAATTATCAAAATTACAAAAGATCTCTTAATCACATCCTCACACATAGTACTTAATATGACTAACATATAATGACTCGAGTCTATTTAGGCATCACCCATTTCCTCATCTTTGCTAATGTAGACATTATGCCTAGAGGTGGATGAACTAACACAACTAACTCCATTATTCTACTCATCTTGGCATCTGGGACATTTTAGAACACGAAGTTCATGTTTAATCTCGATTAAATCCTTCATAACTATGTTTGGTTTTTTATCAACCATAAGTTGAAAGTCCAACATGGGTTGTTCATTCCTTGCATGGGATTTAAACTTTTTATCCCTTACTTCAGGGGCACTCTTAACTGAACAAGTGGGAACTTCAGGAAATGTATCTGTGAAGATTTTTGAATTAACGATGCTACAAGAACAACAACTGCAAAATTTTTAAGCCTACCAGGAGTTGCAAAAGTATTCTCGGTCTTCGAATTATTCTTGCTTCTCCAATAATTTGAGCCTTCTGTCTCCATTAGACATGTGTAATCGTCGGGATTCACAACCAATATCTAATTATCTTTCATATATAAATGATCAACATAATGACCATTAAATATAATATTTTCATGAGCAAATCTATAATTTTAATAGTTCATTGGATTTCCAAAGTAGAAGTTGATGCTCTTCATGTTTGAATTATCACACAATTCGCTCGAACTGACGGTTGTATAAATCAAATCATGAATATTGTCATTAAACCTGGATGACGGTTCTTCATTATTAATTAGTTAATAATTATGATACCAATGAAGGTTTTACTTTGAAAAACATTATGATTTGTAATCAATAGGTTGTACTTTGAAAAACATTATGATTTGCAATCATTAATAAATTTGATTTTGTGATTATGTCTAAAGTTCTATATTGTCATACTTAACACTTTGAAATTCCTCCAAAGAAAATGTGGTTCAATGGTTATATATATATATATATACACACACTTAACACTTTGAAATTCCTCCAAAGAAAACGTGGTTCAATGGTTATATATATATATAACCATTGAACCACGTTTTCTTTGGAGGAATTTCAAAGTGTTAAGTATGACAATATAAAACTTTAGACATAATCACAAATATATATATATAACCCATCAAAATGTTATATTTGAAATTACAAAGTATGCTTATTATTATTTTCTATTGAAATTTCAACTTATCTATACGGTTGTTGTTAAATTTGAACATTTTAAATAATTGGAAGGAAAATATTTTATTTAGCCTATTATCTTTGAAAGGTGCACCTAGTCAGTGATAAA
>JASDQU010737370.1:92737-113557 GCA_032191745.1 Picea mariana | reverse complement strand
CTCGAGAATTTTTTTTCCTCGGGAAATGTGTAGCATTTTTGGGAAGTTTTTTGGCACATAGTTTTTGCCGATGGTTTTTTATTTTCGGTTAAGGAATTAGGGTTGTTGACTAATCCAGGTCATTGGGTTAGGGTTTTGGATGTCGTTGGCTCCTATATGTATATTGTATTATAAACAATGTAACACTATGAATGAATATAAAATATGTTGGTTTTCCCGGTTTGGGTTTCTAGGGGAAAAATCTCTGTGTAATATTTTTATTTTCCATTGTATCTTTTATGTTCTTTTACTGAAAATATGTTTGCATTAAATATTGTACAAGGTTAAAATATACAAATTGAACCCTTCCTAGCCCTTCTAAGGGGTTCAAACCTGTCATAGAAGGGTAATTTAAAAACCACCCTTCAAAAAAATGTAATTTTTTGAAATTAAATGTCATTTAAGAAAGACAACAAATATCATAAAATGTCAAAAGGAGGACGATATTTTTAACCCATCAATGTTCTCACTTCCAATGCTTGGTTGGTGAATGGGCATTGTTTCATCACACAATACTTTCCTTTGGCATATAAATACTAAAATCATATGTATTCTAGTTGGATCTTATTTATTCCCTAATACAATGTACCCTTCCATGACATTAAATCCATCACATAGATTATGCTTAGATGAATATCCCACCACTATATTGGTGTATTCTCTATTTTATGTTTCACTTAATGAAAGATTCTCAAAGAATCTTAGACACCTTTTCTTTGCGAATATCCACGTGAATCCATGTCTTATGAGCATTGTCGTTTCATGTCAATATGGGAATTGGCATCACATTTAATTTACATACTTCATGATTTTTAATCCCACACTCACCATACTGCCATTTTCTTTGTTATCTTTGCCTCCACTATTGGCTTTGTAGAACACCAAAAAATTTATTCATGGGTTATGGATGTACATTGTAATGACATTGGGAGCTTATTAGAAAGATTAATTACAATTGAGTTGCTAAATGCCAATTTAAAATAGGAAACAATAAACATTGAACAAAATCGGGGAAATCAAGTCATCTCTCTTTTTCCATGTTCACATATTCCCTCTCACTAATAATATTGAACATGTTGATTCATAGTTATTTTATTGAATTCATAATGCTATTTGTTTACCTATTAAAATTCATGACATGGTCATAGCTTTGATATCTAATATGATTAATATTTCATCACATTGGAAAGCCTCTCAACCACTTAGTATGTAATCCATGGTATCCCCACTAATATAATAGAAAATGGAAACAAAACATATAATTAATACTTATATGTAATTGTAACACACCCGACCCCCTAAAATCTCTTAGGATGGTGGGATGTTCATTTTTTGTTTCTCTCGGATTAAGTATTCAAGAGTATTCTCCCTGGTTCCTACTCATCACGACTACGCATTAGGACATCTCCTATCACAATATTGTTTTTGTTGAATCTTACCTATCTGACCCCCAACCACCAATGAAATTCCTCTTAAGGAATTCACTACAACGACTAGGGAATTGAGCATCCCCAATTAGATGGTTAGAAAAAATACCCGCCACTAGATTAACGATCGAATTCGAATCAGACCCTATCCTCATTGTAATAGAAGTCTGTAAGGCATGAGTTTCCATCCCACATTTCCTCTCCGATGGATCGTTTCGACTATTCCAACGGTTCTTAGAGTTTGTAATCAATGGTCCTGATCACATCAACACCTCTCACTACTCGATGACTAACATTACTCCATTCACCCATTCGTCACATGGTCAAGTGGCATCCTTTACTAATATATGATGAAGATTATACCATGCACCCAATATTATAGATCAATGACTCAAGATCACTCGAAGTCCCTTTGATCAGAACATGTCCACTCCGCATGAACGCAAATCATTCTAACCAACACTCCTTCGATGGGTTTCTATGATGGATCCTATGGTCCATGATGTATCCCATCTGACAATTAGGGTTCACTCGTGGTCTTACAAATGCATGACATTTATGGCATCTAGGTCTTCCTCCTTTGGACAGATCATCCTAGGACCAACAACTGTAAACAATTGAAACACTTTTCTATAGATCTATGGTCCTTAAACTCTCTCTCCATCAGACTCTCATCTAGTCCATCTCTCAGACCTCAACCATCTACCTTATGATAGACTTACACCCATTACACTCGAAATCGACAGTTCATATTTCATTGTCTCGCCCTACGATATATCAATGACGCTCGTTGACTCGAAGTTTTCCCCATCAGAATCCCCTTTCAAAATTTCACTTGGTCACTCTGATGGCCTCACCTTCCAACCAACGGTCAAGATCTTCTCACTACATTGAATCAACAACTGTAAATTCTCCTTGATCAAAACATGGGTTTTCTTCAGGGTAAAATACTGATTCGAGACTTAATTGTTCCAGGTATTTCTAGGATTATCTACTAGGATTTTATTAGATTCTCTTGGGATCTAGTATCCAATCTGTAGCTGGCTAAGGAATTCTTACTTTATAGCTGGTCGAATAATTTACATCCTGCAAACTTTCCATTTTGAGGAAAGAGGTTTCACTGGGAAAAGGCTCCCTGAAACTACATAGAGACCTTCCTAGATACTAGAGCATTCTGCTACTAGTCTTCCAATGAATATCCACATCCTGCAAGTTTTCCATTCAAGGGATTTAACGCTTTATAGGGTTACAACCTATATTCACATTTCTCATTCGGGTATTCATATTTACCATTATTAATAATGAAAACAATCATGCATAATCCATTTTACTGAGGAATTCAATCATTCTTTCATTTAATCACATTTATCATATAAACAACAAACAACAAATAATTTATCCTCATCACCAAACATACATTAGATATAGAAAACTAAAACACTTATATGTTCAATGAAAGGTTTAACCAACCAATTCACCGAGGGGAAATGCCTTTCCACCCAATCATTGTCTATGCTTCACAATGTATTTCTATAGCATGACACCTCATGCCTAGCCATGATACCACTGGGGGACTGATTCAACTAACTACCAAATTAAGAAAATGGATTGGGAAGGTTACTCTCGTTCACTCCACTCGCAACAACATAAGTCACCCTCTTACCACTGAGCTCAGAGCCTCCACGATTTTATCAAGTACCTTCCCAATTGGATTTCCTATGTATAAGGGAGTCCCTTATTTTCTAGACAGTCCATCTACGATCTTCCCTTCCAATGCCGCTCTCTTTCTAGTAGGTACCAATTTGCAACCCTCTATTGCTCTAATTTGGATACATATATTCTCTGCTCCATGGTGACCATAAATATCTTGGGAAATTTTCCTATTTTCCTCAAATAGACCTCCCAACTGCTCTACCACTCAGAGTTGTATGCATGAACCTCTCTACTCATCGCACCATCCGTTCGTGAGTTCGCAACTCACTCTGTCCTAATTACCCTATGTGAGAACCAATCTTCTCAATGCATGCATGCCAATTATCTCCAACTTCATAGATAGTTGTAGTTTCCCCTACACATTCTCTTTGTTTCTCATCTCCTCCCATAGCTCATCTATTTCCAACTACGACACACTCTCTCCAACTCTACGTGATGTTTTTCCATGTTTGGTCTCTTGTTCCACCTATCCTAGGGATTCCCATGGTCCATTTTCAGACGCAACCCTCTAGTGTGGCTCCTGAATTTGAAGGGGATATCCAGGTACATCCCTTTGTCTGTGGTTTCAACTGATCCTCCATTCCTCTAAGTACCAAATATTCCATTAGTCATAATTTATCAACCACCCAATTCTGATCTCCATAATTGATCACGTGGCTCTATGTAGTTTATGTACGTTGGCAAGCTGTGCATTCAATTCTAGCAAGCTTCCTAGAATTCCGAGCAAGCTTCCTATTTTCCTCATTGAAACTTATCAATTCCACCTGACCAGTCCCACTTGTGGTATCATGGCTAGTACTCAAGGATTCCTTCCCAGTTAGATGTCTGGTTTTTTTCATTAATTATAAACATAATTACATGCTTCTTAATCATAATACATGACCTCTTAGTATAATTATAGTTATGGGAGAAAACATGGTGTTACATTCCCCTCCCCCTTAAAGAAACATCATACTCGGTGTTAAAAAATGGGTATTCCATCCTCATGGCATCTTCCAGTTCCCAAGTAGCCTCAACTTCCCCAAAGTGCTTCCATTTCACCTTGAAATACATGATGATCCAGTTTCAGAGCAATTTTCCCCTCTTGTCTAGGATGCATTGATGTTCAGGCATGAATTCTCCCTCTGGTTCCACCATTATTATTGATTCCATGAATTGACACTCTTTTTTACACCGTTTTGCTACTACTCGCTACCCTTTCTTTATTAGTTTGTCCTTTCATAACCACTCTGGCCCAAAATATTATTTCTTTGACCACGATATGCTAAGTCCACTTGATTATTTGATTCTTTGAGTTTTGTTTGCATTAAGGGAAGGATAATGTATGTTTTGGGTGAATACTAATAAAGTGATAAGAATCCTTGCAAAAAAATCGGTCAGTGCAAGTGTTGCTACTCCGAGGTGTTGTCCACGATTGCTACTATTCCAAGGCGCTGCTATTTTAAGATGTTGTTACTCAAAGAGATCGTAGTGTTGATACTGATTAGATCGCTGACTCACAGACATTCATAGTAATGATTGGTTCCTTTTGGTGACATGGTTATTCTCAAGCCACAATTATTGTATGTCATGAATATGATTCATCAGTCTGAATAATAGGACAACTTAGCAGGTGGAACCTCGCAAAAGTAATCATGTGATTGCGATCAATTACATGCAATTTTTGTATCTTATTTTATATATTCTTAATTAAGATAATATTGAACAACCTGAGAATTGAGAGATTCTCAAGGCTATTTATAATTGTAATATTCCAAGATTATATAGGGGAGAGGGTTTTAAGAGGCAGATCATTGTTTCTCCCAAGTTAGTTTGGTTTTGGGAAAGAGAAAAATTGGCTTGGTTGATGAAGAACAACATTTGTATCTGCACCTCTTGATTTTGAGTAATAAGAATCTGGCAAGTTTGTGGTTCAATTTTATGTGAAGTTAAGTTATAGTTATTGTAGCTTCTTCAGCCCCTGCTAAGGAGGAAGGGCCCTCCTCTTTAGCAGGGTTGCTGCTATTGTATCAATAGTTAGATTTACTTTGTTTGTTTTGTAAAAGTTGTTTGTTGTCAATTTCATCAAAGTTGGTTGATTGTTTTGGTGGAGATTCAAGTGTTGTTACTTAAGGTAATTTGATTTTATCTTTAGTATTACTGATCACAGTGTGATCCCATTGAAGCAACGCTTATTTTATTGCATTTTAGCAAGTGTGATTTCTTATTTTAATGCAAGAAAGGATTGGTTCATTTCCAACAAACATGCTTTGATTGAATGAAATAGAGGATTGATTTCATTTTCAACAAGTGTATCTTTTATCCAATGAGGATTGATTTCACTCAACAAGAGTGCTTCTTATTTTGATTGATTCTATTCAATGAGAGTGTTTCTTATTTTGATTAATTTCACTTCCACCAAGAGTTATTTTTATTTCAATGAAAATTTGAATTTGATTCAGTAGTGATGTTTGATTTCAATTATAGTCAGTGTGTAACGTTTTAACTTATTGATAGTAGAGTGTTAAGGTTGAGGCACAACATGCCATTTTACACTAACATGGTAGAAGAGTTGTTTCTATTTTAAGTAACTTATTTTAGTTTCAACAAAAGTGTGGGTTGATCCTTTTAAATATTCATTCCTTCTTCTCAGAGTGGTATGGTGTGTCTTCCAATTGATTTAAGTCAGGATTTGATTTAGTTTACAATGGTTTATTTTCATTTCTGTGAGAGTTTGATTGGTGAGATATTATTCTTTAGAATGAATAATAGTGTTAGTTAAGGGTTGATTCCTGCATATACATTGCATAATAACCTTTCAATAAAAAAACTTACCCCGGGTTGACAATTGATATATTGGATGTTTAATGAAGACAATTAAACACACCAACATTTTGGCACCATTGTCAGTGAGGTTATTAAGGGCGCAAGAGAATAGCTGACAATGTCTTGATAAATTTTAGGATATGTTGGGTGCATGAATAAAGAAAGAGAAGGACGTGGTGGTAAATCCATAGGTAGGAGGGGGTGCAAGGGAAAGAGAAATTAGGATCAAGGATGGGTGTTGGCCCTCAACCAAGTTTTGAGGAAACCTTGGTCAGGTTTGGACCACTTTTTGGACTTCGACACAGTCGTTGAGAAAGGAGTGCCCAGGCGGAGCTGAGATTGTGGATGATTTTGTGGGCTATGTGGACCCAACAAGGGATTCTTTAGGGTTTTTCTAATGGGTTATGGGATGTCGGCCTATAGGGTTTACCCATGATTAGGCCTTATTGTAAGGGATTGTAAAATTATAAATAAGTAATAATGTATAGGAGAAGTAGAATTTTTTGGGAGTCAGAAGTGGCTAAGTGCAAGTGAATTGAGTAGCTTTGTGCAAGAGAATGTCTGTGTGTTAAGGCTTTGCTGGCTCTGTGCCTTGACCTAGTTTGGAAGGAGGATCTGGTGATCAGTGTGCAGATCTTTTGTCCTCTGCGAAGCTCGACTCTGTGGCTTGGTGCACAGGAGTAAATGAATGTAATAGATTCATGAATAATAAAGAAGACAAAGCAGTTGGTGGACGTAGCCCCACATTGGGGTGAACCACGTATATCTTGTGTCTTTGGTTTGCTTTGTGCTGTGTTGTTTATGATATGAATCTGATCAATGATTTTATATATGATAGATAGATCTATTTATGGGTTGATGGAATTCTTTTGGACGTTGAGACCGTGCCATAACGGACAAATTCACATTAATGGAAGCATTCGTGGTCGTTTGAAGAATCTGTTACGACGCTCGCTTATTTAACTCGTCGGGTGCTGCGTCGGGACCACTTTTTGCTACCCGTGATTAACTGAGCCAAGAAGAGAATTGACTGTGTGTCGAGTTGTGTTATCAGAAGTTAGACCTCATCGTCCATTTTTTTACCTTGCTTGTCTGTTCGTCTACCCTGACCTATTTGTTTAAAAGTAAGAATGTTGGGCGAACCTAGTGCATTAGAGAAGTCTATCGAGGAAGTCCTTAAGAAGCTAATGGTTGATAAACCATTATCTGAAGGTGTCCAGGCATCGTCGAGTAGGGGACTGCAGGCTTCCACTTCGACTGGACGTCGTTCTGGCCGTGTTAACCCCGCGACTGAGAAGTGAAGTAAGCATCATGACGATCTAGAGAATGCGAAGCAGATCCCGTCGATCTTACTAGAGTACATTACACCTTTGGTTGGCGCTGTTAATCACGACAAAATTCCTTGAGACTATGAGTACAACCTGTTCACCATGTACATTCTAAAGGGAATACATGTACTTGGAATTTAGTTAGGACAGATCCCACTACTGAAGAACAATGACTTCAATCTAGGTGACAGGAAGAACTATGCTATGACAGCGCCCCACCACTACTTGATGAAGTCAACTGGGAAGAAGCCTCACCTCGTCTCCCAACCATGGATTAATGGGTTGGTGCAGTCCACTGTGATAAATGTGATGAAGATTCCCCATTTTGGTCATCACCAGGAGGTTAACGCTTGCGTTAAAATCCTCTTGTTGTTTTATCATGGTGGATATCTATGGCTCGACCGGACAATTACTGTGGATACGGTGCTGATCCACCAAATAATAGGCTTAAGCATGAAGGGGCCTGACCCTCATAAGTTTTACCTAGGGAAGGCCTTAGACCGCTCCCTAGCACAACACATCAAGGGAGCTTATGACGAAGTCAAAAAAGGAAAGCGAGGTTACAAGGTAGCATCTATATAGGATGGCACAGTGTGCCTCTCTTGCCAACTCATAATTGGTAAGCTTGTAAGAAAGAATCGTCCCACATAGGTCACCGGATTCGTGGTGGACCTCGCAGGTAAATGTGTGGAGGGCATGTAGATGAACTGGGTGATTTACCTCGTCAATGAACTTGAGAAAGATTGTTGCGAAGCCCAGGATTTGGGATATGAATTCCACTTCAACTAGCTGATCATTTTGATTGCATTTGTCACTTGAAAAATACCTGAAGGAGCCACCTTTCCAGAGATCAAACCCTAGGAGCCGTTGGCCACTAGGTTTTCTACATTGTGGTAAACCAATGACATGTCGAAGCAGTGGCAGTCCAACAAAATATTTTATGCATAGTATCAGCAATTGAAAGTTGCCATCGATTCATTTCCGCCCATGACACCACACACCCTACACCAGTACAAATCGATAGAAAATTTTTGCGCAGATCCACATTTCATCTATATCACTGCACGCAGACATGAGAAATGGGAAGACGTACAATCATACTACAAGCTAACAGATGAAGACATGGAGCGGGTCACGAAAGAATGGTTGGAGGATTTCCTTGTACCTATCGCTGATGCAGAACTCTCTAACACTGACACCATATGAAGCCCCATGGTCACTTGAGTCAAGCATGTCGAACAATCCAGTGGGATGATGAAGAAGAAAAAGTAGGAGAAAACCCAAGATATAGAGAATGATGAGGAGGACAGTGCTTCTGATGATAATGGGTCTGACTCACCAGGAGGAGGAGGAGACGAAGCAGATGGACAAGGAGGAGGGGATGAAGGAGAAAGGCAAGGAGAAGGTGAAGTTACATCACCTCAAGATCCCCCTACTGAAAAATTAACACCGCAGAAGAGGAAGGTTTCTCTAAAGAAACCTTCAACAAGAAAGAAGGTGTGCACTAGTAAGACCCAGTTGGAGGTGACACTCACAGAGGATGATACCAGTCTAGTCCACGGAGCCATGGAGGATGCATCTGAGGGAATATTGTAGAGATATGGAGAGAAGAAGGAGGAGATTTATGGAAGGGTAGAGAAAGAATTGAAGGAAGTACACCAAGCTATTAGTTTAGTCTGCGCAGTACCTACTATGCCTTCCTCTTCGCAGATTACATAATTGGGGGATGAACCAACTCAATTAAGAATAATTGAAGATGTGATAGAAGCTCAACTTCAGAAAATCCAGGAAGAAACGGAGAAGGATACAAAAGCCTTGAAACAAGGAAAATATGAAGCCCTAGAACAAATATGAGTAGAGCGGTACAATCTAACCACCTATGAAAGTGAGAGAGAAGAGTTTCAGGTGATGCTCCATGAGGAAAAATCCTAGCTACAGAGGGAAAATGAGAAGTTGCTCACATAAGGGGCCATAGTCAAAGAAGCAGTGAATAAATCATGTCGCTTTGTGCCAGGCTTGGCATAGGAGGAATAGGAGTCGGTTGAGGTTCAAGTGGTGAAACTCATTGATACCATCCAACATCTTCAAGCAAGGATAAAAGAGTTGGAGGTCCAAGTAGTACCGAGCACCCTGCAGGAGGTGCGTGACTAGAGGGAGGAGAATGTTAAGAACACAGTAGTAAGGATCAGATCCCTTGCCTCAGAGTGAAAAAACCTAAGTGATAGAAGTGTGTAGACATATGAATGCCTCGCAAAAGATCCATATCTAAGGAAACTTGAAGCATAGTTACAGGAGGCGCAGTAGCAGGCCTTCTCCGTGCAGGCACAAATGAAGCTGCTCACTACAGTTGAAAGAATGAAATATCCCAGGAGCAGTGTGCAGTTCAACAGCAGATCAGTGCCCTCTAGGGCAGGGTAATGGAAGTCACACAGAAGATACAACCTATGCAGGGTGAAGCTTGCAAGGTGTTCGAAGAAATTGAGGGACAGGGCTTGCAATTGGACCAAGTGGTTGCAACAGTGGAACAATGCTTGCAAGGGCCTGTTACAGAGCAGATGATCCAGGAGCTCGCTGAGCAGGAGGATCAGGAGAAGCAGCAAGTCGAGGCAGCTCAAGTTAAGCTTGAGGCCTTCAAAGAAGCATTACCCAGACCTAACTGACTCAATATGAGTCACAGGTGAGTGTTGGGGGCTTGTTGGCCCTTGACCAAGTTTTGAGGAAACCTTGGTCAGGTTTGGACCACTTTTTGATATTCAACACATTGATCGAGAAAGGAGCACCCAGACAGAGCTGATATCATGGATCTCACCGATTTTGCGGGCTATGTGGACCCAACAAGGGGTTCTTTAGGGTTTTTTTAATGAGTTATGGGATGTCGGCCTATGGGGTTTACCCATGATTAGGCTTTATTGTAAGGGATTGTAAAAGTATAAATAAGTAAGAATGTATAGGGGAAGTAGAATTTTTTGGGAGTTGGAAGTGGCTAAGTGAAAGTGACTTGAGAAGCTTTGTGCAAGAGAATGTTTGTGTGTTAAGGCTTTGTTGGCTTTGTGCCTTGACCTAGTTTGGAAGGAGGATCTAGTGCTCAGTGCACAGATCTCTTGTCCTTTGCGAAGATCGACTCTGTGGCTTGATGCACAGGAGTAACTAAATGTAATAAATTGACGAATAATAAAGAAGATGAAGCAATTGGTGGACATAGCCCCACACTGGGGTGAACCACGTAATATCTTGTGTCTTTGGTTTGCTTTGTGCTGTGTTGTTTATGATATGAATCTACTCAGTGATTTTGTGTATGATAGATAGATCTATTGATGCTTAATGTTTTACTTGTGTTAAAGATAAATGAATGTTAGATCTAACTCAATGCTATGTTCTAAGTGGTAGAAATACTTAATATTTAGTGTTACTACGTCGATCTATATTAAGGGTCGTTTTGTGATGTTAATGAACATAATAAACTAATGCATATAATCTTCTAAGTGCTACTAGAATACTCTGTGAAGTGTTATTATCATATATTTGTGTCCCAGCTCGATTACAGACACCTACGTCCTGTAACCCCCCCTTCTTCTACCTCGGGTGAGACCTTGCCTACTTCGCAGGTGTTTTCGAAAGGGTCGGTAGTCGGGGTTTTGTTGGTGCGTTGTTAAGCATTGAAGCCTGGGTCTACCCTTGTGCCAACAATGGGTGACATTTATTCAAGACATAATATCCAAGTCAAAATCATTGGCTTCGGAGGTAGGCTATCAAAATACTAGGCCAAGAAAAATGGTTGATCCCCACTCTTCTCTTTGTGGTGGATCATATACAACATCAGTAGAATTTGAATATCAAGATCCAACATAAGGGATAGAGGAAATTGACAAGAAAAATCAAGACTCAAGGCTGGAGGTCGATCAGTCCATTGAAACTCCTATAAAAAACCCTCTTCCAAATAAACAAAGTTCTATAGGGAATTTTGAGTAGCCACTATAAAATTCCCCACAACTAGAATATATCCCCAGGACAGATTGGCAGAGACTTCACATTTTGTGGCATAAACACATCGAAAAAATAAATGCAGATGACATTATCTCCACTTTTGAATTCCTTATTAGGGATATTCTAAGACATGAACCAATGAAAAACATTCCCCTATCTACACTTCCAAACTTTCATGTCCTAACAAGCGAATACCCAGATACATTCTTATTTAAATTCAATGTTATATGCCAAAGTTATGACTATACTTTGAAAGCTAAGAAGCTGAAGTTGTTCCCAACCACTTTGAAGGGGGTTGCGTTAAGATGATTTATGGGTCTCAATGTTGATTAAGTCACTTCCTAGGATAATATGAAACATATATTTTTGGAAAAGTATCAAGACAATTGTAGAACAAGAGACCAGAGAGAGGAACTCTTCAAAATGTCCCAAAAGGAGAAAGAAATCTTGGAGGATTATGTTGAATGCCTTCAATAAAATTTGTAGATATCTAAACATAGTGATCTGGATAAGGACATCCTGAAAACAGTTCTGATCCAGGGGATGCGAGATGGATGTTTGGATATGTTAAATTTAATGGGGAAGGTAAATATATCAAAGGAAACTTTTGATGATATTGTGTCACCGTGTCTGAGAAGTTCAATAGGATCATCAAAGAATAGAATGAAAACACAGGACACCTCTTCCAGAATATAGAAATATGCTAATGGAGGAGTAACAATGGCAGAGATTGGTAACCTGTTTGAAAATTTTAAAACCAACATTCTCATCTCTTCAACTACACAATTAGATGTGTTGCAGGTGAAACAAAATCAAGTTGAAGCAGAACAAGCACTAGGAATATTATGTCCTAAATGTAAAGATAAGCATCCTCGTAAAGAATGCCTACTTGATACTGTGGAAGTATGTGGCATCTGTGAATTAGACCACCTGATAAGGCTCTTTCCATCATTACCAGGATTAAAATCATTATTCAAAGGATCAAATGAGGAGATAGAGAAAGCATACTTTATTTCCAAGAAGCCATGGAAAACTTGACTACCAGGTGGCTCAAGACCCATCCTTATATTTTAATAATTGGAATCATATGTATAATCCACAAATCCCACAACAAATTAAATACCCTTCGACCCCATTGAAATTTCCCAGCCCACCCCAAATACAATATCCCACAACCTGGATACAATATCCCAATCAAACTATCCCATGGCCTTAAGGATGAAGACACTATCCCTTTTAAGGAGGATAGCTTCCCATTCAAAACCAACCACCCATACGACAATCGCCACTACCACTCCCACCCAACATACTACCAAGTAACCCACCCCTACACCCCCAACTACCTATCCAACCTAACCCTAATCCAAACAATAAGGCAATACAATAGATTGAAACAACTGTTTTCCCCTTATATTACATCTCCCCTATGGAACACAATGAAGTACAATTAAGATAAGGGGGGATAATAAATCAAGAAAGATAAACGATGATCACATAACATGTAGAAATAGATTCACCAAGATAAACATAACCGATTCATTATCAATCCAAGGAACATCACATTGAACAAATATATGCTAAAACTATTGATAAGCAAGCAGACATTCATAATGATATTCCTAGCACTGTCGGGATACAAGATGAAACTCATAATTTTGTTCTTGCTGAAACTGCACCATACCTCGAGAGATAAACAATTCCTTGAATCATTCCTCAATCTGAGTTCGACTTTCTCGGAGAACTGAAAATCCAGTGTGTTAAAATCCCATTAATTAAGGCTATCAAAGATGTTCTGATTTATGCTAAAACAGTGAGGGACCTGTGTGTTAAAATGCTTGGTAGGAAACCTAGGGATCCACCCAAAGTTAAGGTAATAGGATAATTATCAAAACTTATGATGGGAAACACCACACTTGTCAAATACGACGACCCTGGGAACCCCATAGTAACCATCCAGATTAAGAAAATGATTATTCTGAATACTCTCATCGATTTGGGCACTGCAATAAACATTGTAACTAAATAAATTGTAGAACCGTTGAGACTTACCAATATAAGACCCACCCCCACTATGTTGGAACTCACTGATCGATCTAAAATATGACCAAAAGGGGTCCTAGAAGTTGTTGTCTTATTTGTGGACTCCTCATAATAACCAATAGATTTTCTTGTGGTACAATCAAAAATTTGTTTAGGAGGACACCCCTTGATCTTGGGAAGACCTTGGTTGGAAACAACCGACACATTCATTAGCTACAAGTTACGATCCATGACAATATCTAATGGAAATACTACAAAGAACCTCTTCCTCTACCCTCATTGCAAACCAAGAGAAGATAATGATAGCATTTTCTGGGTCGAATTTGAACTAGAGGATGGTGGCATACAAGCAATCCTCACAATTGGTAAGGCTCTTTGTTTGAAGGACAAAACAAAGGATGATACTATTAGTAGTTTTATCAGTAACCCACCATCCGTTAGTAAGCCAACATTCTAGCTTCTAGATTCCATAATGAAAGAACCTGATCAAGAAACCCGTGATGACGATCTTCTTTCAAAATTAATACCTACAACACCAAGACGCAATAGTGTCCCAATAGAAATCAAACCTAGGAAAACCTTAAACATCAATATGAATTTATCTCCCCTGTAGACAGAATGGTTGATTCAATTGTTGCTAGAACATAAGGAGGCTTTTGCATGGGATTACAATGATATGAAGGGTATTCACCTCGATCTGTGTACCCATCACATTTATATCAAAGAATATTGTCATCCTGTTCGCCATTCACAATGAAGAATGAACCCAACCTTGAAGGATATTATAAAAGAGGAAATCCATAAACTGTTAAATGTTAATTGCATCTACCCAATCTCAGATAGTCAATTGGTATCCCCATTGGTCATTATGCCTAAGAAAAATGACAAATGGAGAATCTATGTCGATTATAGAGAGTTGAATAAAGCCACAAAAAAGACCATTTTCTATTTCCTTTTATAGACCAAGTTCTTGATAGACTGTCCGACAAGAAGTTTTTTTCATTTCTTAACGATTTCAACGGATATACCCAAATCCAGATCGATGTTGAAGATCAAGACAAGACTACCTTTGATTTCCCTTGGGGAACATTTTCCTATCAAGTCCTCTGTAATACCCTTGTTTCCCTCAGCTTGTAAATATAACTATAACCGCATAAAAGACTATGGGCAGATTGAACATGTGTCGATGTTGGAATTGATGAACCTTTTGTTATAAAAGGTAATGTATATGTTTTTGTTACTAAATAAAATGGAAAGTATTTCATAACTACTGAAGGGGTTTTCCAAGGTAGATCATGATATGTGAGAGAGATGGTGAGGGGAACCAACAATGGTTGAGATGAACCCCAACAGACTAGTACTCTACTGCATTTAAATTATTCAGACCCAGAATAATCTTCTGACCCAGAAAATTAAATTACCAGTCAGGCTGGTAGTTGGGAAGTCCTCCTCAAGAGTTAATGAGGAGATGGTCATAGTACCCATCTGAAAAACTTCCTAACCTGACCACGAAATAGGGATTTGGACCCATGAAATCTTGTTGAGGAAGGAAATAAAAGAGAAGAAATTCACGGGCATAAGAGATGATGAAGAAGATGAGTTTGGTGACCATTTTCAGAAGAGGGAGAGCATGTGAAACTCTCTAGTTTTGAAGAGAACTGAAAAAATGAGTTTTTTTTTGGTACAAGAAATTGCTGGGTAGCGTTTTCAGTACAAGATGATAAACAAGGTTGCAGAGAAGATGAGTGGCTAAGGAAGCACTCATTGCAGACCCCCTTTCTTGGTGGAGAGAAAACCGATCTGCCAAGTTCACGCGGGAGGAGGAGAGTGGCCTCCATCCTTGGTTGTTGCTGAACATAAGGAAGAGTCTCTCTCAGAGCATCATGATCTAGCTAGGGGGTGGCCAATGGTAAATTCATCCATGAGTTTCTATACCTACGGTTGGGTGGAAAAGGGAACCCCTTTCAAAAATTTCATCACTATCTGGTTTCTAGATAAGTATATTTGGTTAAATCTATGTAGTGTTTAGATCATAGAAAAATTTATGCTATGTTTTAGAACTATGTAAGTTTAATTTCTGACAAAAGTGACTTGAGAAATTTAAGCAAAACAAAGAGAATGTCTTCGTTGAAGCTCTTTTTATTTAATTTCTTATCTCTTGAATATCTGTGTGTAAAAATAAGATTTCTAGGAGTGGATGTTGTGGTTGACTGTGTTGTACAATTTAATGCATGCTTGGGAATTGATGATTGAAAAAAATGTATAACACCTATGAAAGAAGAGAGAGTGATTCTTCTGTGTAATAGTGCTCCATTTTAGTATGTCCTCAAATCCCATGGCAGAAAAGTTAGAGGATATCATAGCTGTGTGGAATTTAGGAAATAATCCCAAATATGGGAAAACATTAAAATTCCTTATAAAGAATCATTGAGGAAAAAATAATTAGGACATAAACATGAAATTGGTCTAAATGAATCAAAATACAAAAGTTCTCAAAATTCTATTTGTGGTATAAATAAACATTTATGTTAAAATTGTGTTAAATCTCCTAAATTATAGTTATAGTTATATTTTAATTCCCAATGGAGAAATTTCCTTGGAATATAAACTTTTATCAAATCTCTTTATAAATCCTGGAAAACAATAGTTTTCCTTTCCTTATTCTTCTGTAAAAGAAAATATTTTTTCCTTTAAATCGTCTAGGTAACAAAACTGAGCAAAATGGAAATATATGTATATATGTCTATATACATATACATATTATTATTGTTATTATTAACATTATTTTATTATTTTGAAAATGAAGGTTAAATCCCTTGGAGCGTAAAAGACATGAGACCAAAGAGAATAGGGAATAAACAGTGATCAAATGCTTTAATCATCTCATGGTCTTCGAAACTTTGGGGCTTCAGGATGTTTGGTTGATGGGATTCCATGAGTCAAAGTTGTTGAAGGCCCTAACCCTATCCTTCCATGTACGAGGTTGCATAGATAAGAAATATAAATAATTATATAATATTATATTTAATTGTGATCAATTTAACATAATTGAATATAATAACCCTTTCATTGCAATTTATTAAACTATAACCCCAAAATATTTCAGTGTATAAATCCTAAGGTAATACTAGTGGGTCCCCTCCGGAACTCCAGGACTCCGGGTTATATGAAAATGAAGAATTGCATGGAAGAGTCGAAGGGGTGGACCCGAATATCTTTTCCTTTATTATAATATTGAATATTAAATGTAATATTAGAGATTGTTTAAACCTCGATGAGAATTTCGAGAGATATAATAAATATATTATATTATACTAAGATTTACTAAATTGATTACACGTGAATGAAGCCAACTCCTTTGAATATTAAATGGCGTGGTAATGTGTGCAAGTGGGGTCACTTCAGAGATTTGGGACTCTGGGGCTCCGAAAGAATTGAGTATAAAGGATGTGTGGGAGATCCGAAAGAGATTGACCCAGAGAACTCTCTCTCTCACTCTCATGTCAAATATTAGTAAAATATTGGAGAATTTAAAACCCGGGCGTAATTTTCGAGGAGTATAAATAATAAATTATATTATATTAAGGTCTATTAAAATGGCTACACGTGAATGAATCTATCTCTTTTTAAATATTAAATAATATGGAAACATGCATAAGTGGGGCCACTTCGAAGATTCAGGACTCTGGGAGATTTGGGCATAAATGATGTTTTAGAGAGACGAAGGATATTGACCCAGAGTTTTTTTTCTCTCTTTCTCATTTTTAAATATTAATAAAATATTGTAGACCTTGTAACTCTGGGCGCAATCTCCAAAAGATGTAATATAATATTATATATTTTAAATGAGTTATTGTGATATTGACACGTAATAAAGTACAAACCCTCTTTACCCTTTTTAATTTAATATTTAACGTGAAGTCACGTGTAAGCGTGGACACTTCAGGAGTTTAGAGCTTTGGGACTACGGGATTTCGGAGCTTCGGGACTCCAGGATGTTGGGGAAGATAGAGCATAAGAGAAAGATCGAAGTCCAAACCTATTTTCCAGTATCTCAATGTTATAATAAACGTTAAGTGGAATTAATGATATTATAGGACGATATAATAAATTAGATTTGCACAAAGGTATAGTAGTAGTGGGACCCTCTCCGGAACTTCAACATTCGGGAGATTTGGGTTCATAAAATCCTGATGAGGAATCTTCACCGAAGCCCGAAGGCTTAGGTATTAATGGGTATTGACAAGCCTAAGTGATCCTTTGATATAATTAATCACATTATAATATAATTAAATTGAATTATATTATAATATAATTAATAAAAGACTAAATTGGTAATATTAAATACCAGGTTGAATATAGTTAATCATTTTCCCATTATATATATATATATATATATGTGTGTGTGTGTGTGTGTGTGTGTGTGTGTGTGTGTGTGTGTGTGTGTGTGTGTGTTAAATTATGTGAAAATTTGACGTGAAGTTTTGTGTCGTGGAGGGATTGAATTATATAACTTAATTAAGGTTAATCAACTTAAGTATATTATGGAGAAATTAACCTCAATGTGTTATAATATAATTATTAATCATAATTATCATATGAGTAATTTATTGAGTTAGTGTTAAACTACTTCTAAAGGGGGGGAAGAGAAATTAAAACCTCAATGATTACTAAGACATGAGTATTAGGCTAAGCAAAAAATAATTACTAGATAATTAGTTTGTGGAGAATAATTATCCTTAATGAGGTTTAAGTAATTAATTACCAAAGAATGGTATTCTACGAAATATTAATTAAGTATTTAAATTGGAATATAGGAGAGGGACTATTGTCATCTTCTAGTCATGCAAGCCTAAGTGCCTTGCGGTGACATGGTGAATTGATGTTGACTAAGAACATCCTTTTGATGTCACATTTTAATCTTGAATGGGTTGACAAGTCGAGTGGGGTCCAGTAGAATTGGTGAACCTTAGGTGCTGAATGGATCATACTTGAAGTTCAAGAGTTCTAGCATGCATCGAGACTGTCCATCGAGAGAAAGGGATTAGTCCTCGATACCATATTCATCGGAGGTAAGCGAAAAATTTATACCCCATCCCTTAAAAAGGTACTTAGGGTTCGGGTGTGTCATCCTCGCATTTGGGCTTTGTAACACACCTGCCACTTTCCAATGGGCTATATTGGGAATATTTTCAGATTTGGTTAATGACTCTCTTGAGATTTTTATGGATGATTTTACACCATATGGCGATACATTTGACATGGCTCTAACTAACCTTGAAAAAGTGTTGAAACGTTGTAAACAAATTCATCTCTCTTTAAGCATCGAAAAATTCCATATGATGATGGATGAGGGAGTTGTACTTGGGAATTATATCTCTTCTACAAGAATATATGTGGACCCGACTAAAATCAAGGTAATTCTTAAAATCCCTCCTCTGAAATCAGAAAAAGAGGTGTGTATCCTATTAGGAAAAACCAGTTACTATCGTTGTTTCATTGAAAATTATTCAATGATCACATCTCCTTTATTTTCATTACTTTCGAAGGATGCAAAATTTATAATGGACTAATAAATGACAAACTTCCCTTACAAATCTGAAAAAGTGCTTATCTGAAGCACCTATTTTGTGAGGGCCTCATTGGAATTTTCCATTCCAAATTTTCATGGATGCCCCAGATAATTCTATTGTCGTTGTACTAGGATAGTGGGAAGAACGAAACCCATACGCCATCTATTACATCAAAAAGAATTTGACTCCTATAGAGTTAAATTATACGGTAACTAAAACAAAATTCCTTGTTGTTATACATGCTACCAACAATTTCCTACATCATATCACAAGTTATTAGGTATTTGTACATACATACTATTCAACTATTAAATATTTAATTAACAAATATGTCACAAATTCTAGAGTTACTAGTTGGTTATTGTTATTACAAAAAATTGACATTACTATTTTGGACAAACCTGGAAAGGATAACGTCATCACATAATTCCTCTCTAGGCTTACCAACAATAGTGATGACTCTGCTATTGATGAATCTTTTTCTGGTGAACACCTATTCGCAATATCTAGTCACTCGTCGTGGTATGTAAATATTGCTAACAATCTTGCTGTAGGAAAACTACCACACCACCTTTCCTCTATAGAGAGGTGAAAAATTATTCACCAGAATGCCTGATTTTCTTGGGTAAGTGGATGCCTCTTTTATACAAGCCCTAATCTTGAGATTCGATGATGTATAAGAGAAGACACGATTTATGAAATTCATAAAGACTGTCATGATGAGACTTGTGGTGGACACCTTTTTGATAAGAGAATGGGGTATAAGGCACTTTGCATGGGCTATTGTTGGGCTACCTTTTTCCAGGATGCCAAAAATTATGTACAAGGATGTGATAATTGCCAACAAATGGGATAACCCATTCGATCAGATTAAATTCCATTAAAATCTCAACTGGTTATCAAACCCTTCAAGAAGTGGGGTCTTGACTTTGTGGGGAATATCAACCCCCCATATCGCTAGAATTCCTACATATTGGTATACACAGATTATATTACCAAATGGGTCGAAGTCAAGGAACTCATCAAAGCCACTGAAAAATCTATTTCAAAATTTATGTTCAAGGACATATTTATTCGCTTTGGAGTGCCAAAATAAATAGTAATAGATGGAGGACCTCAATTCACTTCCCAACTGATTGCAAAACTCACGAATAAGTATAATATTCACCACAGGAACACTTCACCATACCATCCACAAGAAAATGGCCAAGCAGAAATCAATAATAAATTTATTGAAGGAATACTTACCAAAATCGTGGCTAGTCATCACCATGATTGGGCTGAGTGACTACTAAAGGACCTTTGGGCCTACAGGACGACATGGAGAAACACCACATATTTTTCTCCATTTGAACTTGTGTATGGTAAGAGCCCCATCTTCCCCATTGAATTTGAGATAAAAACATTAAGAACAACTTTAGAAGTAAATATGGATCTAACCACATCACAGAAACACTGTTTGAATTAGCTCAATGAATTATATGAAATGTGTTTGGTTGCCATATATCATACTGACCTCATTCAACAACAACGCTCCAATTCGCATTATAAATTTATAAAAACTAAGGTGTTTCAAAAGGGTGACTGGGCATTGTTAGATGATTCCAGATTTAAGGATTTGAAGGGGAAATTGTGCACTAGATGGTTAGGCCCTTATGAAGTGGACACAATCTTTGATAATGAGACTGTCGGACTTATAACCATAGACGACTCACATATTTCTCTACTTGCTAATGGCCACAGTCTTCAGTTGTACCACCAACCACTTTCTAAAGAATCATTTGTTTCTCATATTAATTTAGACCCACGTTTCAAAATCATTGGGGCCAAACACCATTCTCTCGTATGACCAATCACTTAAAAAAATAATAAAAATAATCATAATAATAATAATAATAAATAAATATAACT
>JASDQU010737370.1:53844-83435 GCA_032191745.1 Picea mariana | reverse complement strand
GAGATTTCCCAATTAGTGGGAAAATCATGTTTCCCTTTTAAACTCGAATCTAGAATATCATATGACAGTGAGTCCTTGGCACAAATATGTTCGGCCTATGGTGAGAATCTTAATTAGGCATGGTGTACACAAAATGATGTGCTTCTACCAAAATTCAATTCAGTTGGCACTCAAACAGAGTCTATTGAGGAGGATGAGGAGTTCGTTGGAGTCACCCAAAATAGCCAAGAATAACATGTCCATGATACTACTATCACACAAGAACTAGTAGTACCTGGAAGAAAAACAGTTGGGCCCAACTCAGATGTCGAAATAAAGACTATAACTTAGGAAAAGGAAGAACAACACAAAAATGGGGATATAGTTGGGCCTCCTCAGGATGGTATGGAAAATATTTCCCCATCAACTATTGTTACACAAGAACTAGTAGTACTGGGCACAGAGAGAGTTGAATCAATTCAGGATGCTGAAACTCTGGGAGGTAAGGATGTTGAAATTCTGTGGGGTAAGAATAATGAAACTATAGAAGATGAAAATTTCTAAACTCGAAGGGAGGGAAATCAATCTCCTTCCCTAGTGGATATACAATAACTTGACCAGGATGTTGATGCTACACAAGAACCAACAACGCTTGGAAGTGAAGAATTTATACTTGGGGAGGAAGGAATCCAAGATACAGACCCCGATGTTGACATGCTAATTGTTGAAATTCACAAGTGGAAGTAACTAGCTCTCTCTGTCCAGGAAGGGGTGATTTCCATTCAGGAACATAGAAATATTATCTACGACCTGAGAGAAATATGGTTAGAAGAATTGATATTCTAAGAACATAGACAGGATAAGTTGAAAGAGGAGATGAAAGAATTTAAGGGATTAAGAAATCATATCCAAGCCCTATAGGACTCAAGGACTACACTGTGTGACCTGTCATACACACTAATTAAATGCAAGGTCCCCTCCCCTGCATACCCACTCTTTCTTCGGGAACAATTCATCTGGTTTCAATTGACTACCATGAAAGAATACAAAATGCATAAGTTCGATTCCACCATTTCTTTCCTGAAAATGTTCTTTCATATAAGCCTTGCAGATCAACATATTCTTTGGGGAACATAAATCTAATCTTTCTCCATACGTTGGGGATATTCAGCTGAGGGAATTTACTTCATTTGTTAATAACCAAGAAAAATGGAAGGCAAATTATGACACCATAAGGACAACACATATTGAGAAAATTTGATGGGTAAGAGGGGAACCCACCCCTGTTGTTGATATAATTAGAGCCATCAACAAGTTTCTAATCTCGAAAGAACGATTAACCACTGTAAATAATGGCATACTCTTCTTCTTGGATCTTTGTCCTAGATGTATTAATATGTAGTTAAAAGAGGCCCTTGATGGTATCCGACTTAGGTGGGAGACTTTTGGCGATAATCTAAGGAAAAGGGACCACGATGGCTATCCAAACTTCGTCATTTCCTTGTCTAGAATAAATACGTATATGTATTGTATCATGCAATGTGGATCTAGGTGGTTTGGCCTCAGATACAAATTTCCTTTGGTTTGGATTCCAACAAGGAAATATTAGCAGGAGTATCATGTAAATCAAGGTGACTACTGGTGGGTAGAACTAGTAATGAGTAATGGATATAGGGCTACCTGAGAGGATACTGTTGGGGCATACAACCTCACTACTCTTCATCTATAACATGTTGATGTGAACGCGGACTCATGAGCTACATGAGGACATGCAATTGCTTTAGTTGGGGGGAGATGTTGAGTCCAGGAATTGACACTCTTTTTGTCACCGTTTTACTACTAGTCTCTACACTTTCTTTATTAGTTGTGTCCTTTGTAATATTCATAATTGTAATATTCCAAGATTATATAGGGGAGGGGGTTTTAAAAAGTAGAGCATTTTTTCTCCTAAGTTAGACTGGTTTTGGGAAAGAGAACAATTGCATGGTTGATGAAGAACAACATTTGTATTTGCACCTCCTTATTTTGAGTAAAAAGAATCTAGAAAGTTTTGGTTTAATTTTATGTGGAATTAAGTTGTAGTTCTTGTAGCTTATTCAACCCCTGCTAAGGAGGAAGAGCCCTCTTCTTTAGCAGGGTTGTTGCTACTGTATTACTAGTTAGATTTACTTTGTTTCTTCTGTAAAAGTTGTTTGTTGTCATTTTCATCAAAGTTGGTTGATTGTTTTGGTGCAGATTCAAGTGTTGTAACTTAACGTAATTTGATTTTATCTTTAGTATTACTAATCACACTGTGATCCCATTGAAGCAATGTGTCTTTTATTTCATTTCAGCAAGTGTGTTTTCTTATTTTAATTCAAGAGAGGATGGGTTCATTTCCAACAAGCATGCTTTGATTCAATGCAAGAGAGGATTGATTTTGTTTTCAACAAGTGTGTATTTTATCCAATGAGGATTGATTTCACTCATAAAGAGTGATTCTTATTTTGATTCATTCTATTCAACGATGGTGTTTCTTATTTTGATTAATTTCACTTCCAACAAGAGTGATTTTTATTTCAATGCAAAATTGAGTTTGATTCAACAATGATGTTCGATTTCAATTACCGTCAATGTGTAAGGTTTTAACTGATTGATAGCAGAGTGTTAAGGTCGAGGCATAAGATGCCATTTTACACTAGCATGGTAGAAGAGATATTTCTATTTTAAGTAACTTATTTTAGTTTCGACAAAAGTGTGGGTTGATCCTTTTAAATATTCATTCCTTCTTACTAGAGTGGTTTGGTGTGTCTTCCAATTGATTTAAGTCAGGATTTAATTTAGTTAATAATGGTTTATTTTCATTTTTTTGAGAGTTTTATTTGTGAGATATTATTCTTTAGATTTCATGATAGTGTTATCTAAGGGTTGTTTCATGTATATATATTGCATAATAACCTTGCAATAAAAGAACTTACCCCGGGTTGACAATTGATGTATTGGATGTTTAATAAAGACAATTAAACACATCAACAATTATCATAGTCCAATCAATATCATGATTAGAATCATGAACATATTTCTTTAACAAAGATACATGGAACACATGGTGAGCTCTAAAAATAGGTGGTAGGGAAAGCCTACATGCTACTAGTCCCACCCTTTCCATGAATTCAAACGGTCCACAATAGTAGACCATACAATCTGAAATTTCCTTCATAAAAATGTCAACAACATCTATATCTTTAAAAGTAGATTTAATAGGAATAAAGTGAGTTTCCTTGCTCCAATTATCCACAACTACCATGATTGCATCATGTTGTATAACTGTCTTTGGCAAACCTGTAATAAATTCCATGGATATGGTCTCGCATTTCAATTATGGATTTGGCAAAGGATGCAATAATCCTACATGATGTTTGTGTTCAACCTTAACCTGATGTCATTCCATGCACTTGGAAATATGTTCAACAATGTCTTACTTCATTCTTGGCCAGTAATACAACTACCTTAATGCTATTATTATCTTCTCATAACAAGGATGACCCACATATGGTATCCCATGAAATTCATCCATGATTAGGTGTTTTAGTTCTGCTAAGTGAGGCACATGCAACCTATTGTTGTACAAAAACAATATATCAATTTCCAGCTAATACCCTTCATACTTTTTCTCACCAGGTTCTTGCTGCAATCCCTCTTTTACATGATGGAAAAAATCATCTTCTTGCAAGAGGATTATATTTATTTTCTTGATGTCAGACTCTCCCCCACTTGCTACTGCTAAGTGTAATGTTTTCCCACTCTGATTGAGTGCATCTACCACTTTGTTTTCTTTTCATTTTATGTGTTTGATTTCAAAATAAAACTCACTAAGCGGTGCCATCCACCTATCCTATCTAGCATTCAATTGTGGTTGATCAAACAAACTCTTTATACCACAGTGGTTTGTCATCAGGACCAAGTAAGTAATGTCTCCACATATTCACCACATGCACAATTGTTGCAAGATCCAAATCGTGGGTGACATACCGCTACTCATGCTCATTTAGATTTCATTATTCATAACAAATCACTTTCCCTTCTTGCATAAGAGCTCCGTCGAGTTCCTCCTTGCAAGAATCAATAAAATCCAAGAATCCTTTTCAGGGTCTGCAATCTTCATAACAAAGGTGTTGATCAAAGGTTTCTTTAGCCACTAGAAGTTGGATTCACACTATGTTGACCATACAATTTTCTTTCCTTTCCTCTATAATGAAATGATGGGATGACCAATCTTGGAAAATACCTTAATAAACGTTCTATAATATCCCACTAATCCCATAAACGATCTTACCTCTGTCACATTCTAAGGGGAAGGAAAATCCATGATTGCCTTGATCTTCTCAAGATTTACTGCAACTCCTTTTGCTGAGAATGCATGGCCTAAATACTGGATCTCCTTCTGAAAGAAATCACACTTGCTGAACTTGGCGTACTACTAGTGATATCTTAGTACGTTTCATGTTGGAACATCAGGAATTGATGGTTCATCTCATATATTCTAGGTTTATTCGGTTGAGAGCTCAACCTACATCTAGATAAAGTCGACCGGACAATAGACCAACACACTACATCAGTCGGTCTAGTAGTTGATGTGTCTATTGATCGGTTAGTAGAACAACAATCGAATATAGTCGGGTGGTGAATCGACAAACCCAAAAAATGACTAGGAGTTGCATTGATAGTTGTTCAGGTTGAGTCTCTATCGATCTGACTCGACAAAGAAGATTTGGCGAAGTTAGCTCTGACAATCGATGATTACATGTGGACAAGATCTTCTAGATTCTATGGAAATCAGTTAAATTTTGAGGCTATAAAAATAATACCCTAGGGTCATTTTCATCATGAAGATTAGGCGATCGAGATCCAAAATGCATTTTGATGTTCTAATCACAATGTGCTTTGCTTAAGTGTTGTAATGGTGTCTTTAGAAACCACCTTCATCTTCAAAAAACTTTGTTCCTCTTCGATTATCTGTAGTGGTGTGTTCTCTATTTCATGGCATGTTCCACCCCATTCCCCAACATGGTATCTGATTTGATGGTTTAATACCTCGACCTGTTATCTACAAACATTATTGAGTCATATTTATTGTGTGATTGACTCTGGGTTGGTGGTTTGTTGATTGGAACTCATTGAAATAGACTAGTATGTCTAGATATCAAAGATGGATTCGAAGATTGATCCTATTGTTCTGAACGGATCAAATTACGCAGTATGGGCATTGGATATGGAAACCATATTGAAGAGCAAAGGACTATGGCAATACATTAAGGTTGTGATTCTAGATCCAACAGACGATCAGGTGAATTTCGTTGTTGATGGAAAGAAGGATGAGGATGTAGGGGTCATTATGACCTACATCTTGCAGGAGATTCATTTTCACCTCAGTGGATTCAACTACCCTCATCAAGTCTAGAAGAAGATGAAGTCATTTTTCAACCGAGTCTACAAAATCCACATAATGTAGTTGGAGAAAGAGTTGATTTCTCTCGATCCTCATTCCTTTGAGAGAATGGGTGACTATTTGGAGTGTGTCAAGGAACTCCAGTTGAAATTGGGAGAATGTGGAAAGAATTACCTGAAGAAGGATGGAAAAATCATCGAGTTAGTCCTGATGAACTTAAGAACACTATTCGACATGTTCATATCGACTTTCCACACCAACTGGAAAGCACACAAGGAAGATGGCAAGGATTACACCTTTGAAGATTTTTGTGGTATTTTTATTATTGATCAACATAGATTGCTTGGAGAAGGTATTCTTGATGGTAAACACCAAGCCCACTTGATCAAGGGAAAGGGAAATATGGACACATGGATAGAGCACGATTTTATGCCTCTACACAAAAACCTACATACCATGACCAGAAACCTCAGAAACAGGTAGATGCACCACAAGAGAGTCAAAAGAAGAAGACATGTCAGTACTGTGGAAATACCGGACATGTGGAGAAAACCTGCTATAAGAAGCAAGACAAATTAGAGGAGAATATTAAATTCGTTGAAGGAGACATGTAAGCTATACGTCAACCCACTGATAATTTCACCTTCCAAGTCGCGACTTCTCAGGCCTTGATGTCTCATTCTGTGTAGAACTAATGGGTAGTCGACTATGGGTTCACTCACCACATGGATAAGCATGCCTCTTTGTTCATGAGAATGAATAAAGTTGAGGAGAGTAAAATCTATGTTGCTGATGATTTTTCTCTGGATGTTGTTGGTTAGGGTGATGTTTCTTGTGGACATGGGAAGATTGGTGATTTTTATCATGTGCCAAATCTTAGTGTAAATATATTGTCTATTGCTCATGTGACATAAACATGAAAGATTGTGTAAATTTTTCCGAATCAGTTCTATTTTCATGATTCGAATAGAGGTAAGTCAATTGTCACTGGGGGGATTCTCGACCCAATGGACAATTTGTACAAGTTCTGTAATTTGAATCGACCTAAAACGGAACCGAATACACTTGTTTCTCACACCGACGGTTGAATTTAAATTTTGCATGAGTGAATCAGACATCTGAATTTGCAAAGTCTATAGGCACTGGTAACTTAGAACATGATTGTTGGATTTCCAAAGGTGTTTCCCCCTATAGGTGTTTGTAAGGGATGTGTACTTGGAAAGCATCATCATGCACCATTCGACTCTGGAAAAGTTTGGCGAGCACATAACCTACTTGAATTGGTTCATAGTGATGTTTGTTTCATCAATTTACCTTCATTAGTACGTGCTAGGTACATTTTGACATTCATTGATTATTTCTCTCACTATACATGGGTGTACTTTCTGAAAAATAATAACCTTGTCTTTGAAAATTTTAAGGAGTTTCGGGCCTTTGTTGAGAAGAAATGTGGTCAAACCATCAAATTCTTGAGATCAGACAATGGTGGTGAGTATGTAAATTGACCCTTTGTAGAATACCTACTTCGAGCTGGTCTTGACTACAAAAGGTCAATTCCTCACTCCATAGAAGAATGGTGTTGCAGAACATAAAAATTGGATGTTAGTTGAAATGGCTAGATGTCTTTTGCAGGCCAAAGATATGCCTCCTTGCTTCTGGGATGAAGCAATGTATTGTGAAAATTATCTGCTCAATCACATATCGACTAGAGTTGTTCCTTCCATGACTCTAGTCGAATGATGGTATGGGAAGAATCCTTCTGTCGACAACCTCCAAGTATTTGGATGTGTTTCCTAGGCTCACATTTCTGAATATTGCAGAAAGAATTTGGATGTAAAGAGGCATGCTTTCATCATGATGGGCTACTCTGAAGAGTCAAAATCCTATCGACTGTTAACCCCGTCAAACGAAAAAACATTATCAGACAAAATGTTCTATTTGATGAGAATTCTTTTGGCATTAAGTTGTTGAATGCCTCTTCTAGATTGATACGCAAAATTTCCTTTGATGTTGTCTCTGAAACTGATGCTCTTGTTCCTTTCTTCATTCCATCGACTGGACAACCAAAATTTTCCCTGCTTCGACTAGACCATCGACTTCTGAGTCAACTAGTCTGTCGTATTATGCTTCTAATGGTCTGTTGATTGAAGACCCATAGACTTCTAATCGACCTGCTGAAGTGAACCATAGTTCGCCTATTTCTTGTCTACCCTAATGGGTTGCCAAGAAAATTGAAGTTGTTGGAGTTGATGTTGGAGATGCCTCCTCTGGATGAAAAACTCAAAGTCAAAAGAAACATGTCAGTATTTCCTGGATGATTCATGTACTTGAAAATTTCAACCATGTTACCTCCTTAGATGTTGAAGGACGACCTAAATGGGAGCAGACCATGAATATAGAAATTGATTCTTTGTCGAAGAATCAGATTTGGGACTTGGTTTTCCGACCACAAGGAAAGAACATTGTAAAGTTTTGATGGGTCTATAGGACCAAATTTACCTCTGAAGGTGTTGTTGAGCAACATAAATCATGCCTAGTTGCAAAGGAATTCTCTCAACAAGAAGGCATTGACTACACTGAAACCTTTTCCCTTGTCACAAAGATGAACTCTGTTCGATTGATTCCTTCCCTTATTGAGCATTTTGGATGGAAAATCCATTAAATGGATGTGAAGAGTGCTTTTCTTCATGGAGATCTATCTAAAGAAATTTTCATGGAACAACCACCTGGTTTTGTGATAGATTCAAATTTGGTTTGTCGACTCAAGAATTCGCTTTATGGTTTGAAGCAGGCTCCCCGAGCCTGGTATGCTAAGATTGACAATTTCTTTCTTTGACTTAGTTTCAAATGGTGTGAATATAATCACAGCTTGTATGTCCTTCATACCAATGGAGACACTTTGGTTGTTGTTGTAAATGTAGATGATTTACTCATTAATGACAATAATAATGATCTCATACTTAGATTGACAAAACAACTTGCTTACTCCTTTGATATGATAGATCTTGGTACTCTGCATTTTTTTTGGAACTTCAAGTATTACCACTTTGTGATGCCTTTTTCATTTCTCTGTCTAAATATGTGATATATTTGTTGACACATTTTAGGATGGTTGATTGCAAGCCTTGTGCTACTCCTTTTTAGTCTGGAGTAAAGCTTACCAAAACCTGTCAAACACTTGCAGTCGATGCTACACTCTATCGATAATTGGTCAATAGTATTATTTATCTAACTCATAATCAACCTGACATTTCCTTTGATGTTAGTGTGGTTTCTTGGTTTATGTAGGACCCTAAAGAAAGCCACTGTAAAGTAGTGAAAGGAATTTTTCACTATTGCAAAGGTACCAATCATTTTGGTATCAAGTACTATTGAAGTTACGATTCGCTAGTCGTCTACACTGACTTCGACTTGGATGGCGATGATGATGATCGAAAGTCCAATTATAGCTATGTGTTTATCTATAACACTGTATCTTTGGTGTGGTCGTGCAAGAAATAGAAGGTAGTCTCTTTGTCGAATACAAAAGCAGAATATCGTGGTACCATTCAAGCATGTACCAAAGCAGTATGGATTCACCAACTTTTGGGAGAGCTTGGCCTTTCTGTTCAGACCTCGCTACAATCTATTGTGATAACCAAAGTGTTAAACATGTTGCTGACAATCCTATTTCCCACGGTAAGATGAAGCATGTTGAGATTCATGCTCATTATTTGAGACAGATGGTTCATGATAACATTGCCTCACTTGAATATTGTAGGACATAAGATCAAGTTTCTGATATCTTCATTGTAATATTCCAAATACAAAAAGTATGCAGAACATAAATAAACAACTTGAAATGGCATATGAACAACAATATAACTAGAACAACACCACAATAATACTAAAATGATACCAGAATAACATCAGAAAGAGAAATTTGATTACCGAGAGCGATGTTCACTTGCCTCTTCAAGGGGGTAACCTCCAGTAGAGCAGATATCTATTACAATAATATCCAAGACAAAAGTTCTCATACCCTCGAATCCTATTTATACTAAATATGTCTATCAAAAGAACCATCTAGAGGAAGAGCCTTCTAGAAGCATAAGATTCTATTAGGTATTATTACATTGGACTTATTCTTCCTTATTGTCAGGCCTTATTAATATTGACCTTTATTACATGGAAATATATTATTCTACCTACGTGAGGGGTTAGGTCCCTAACATGTCCTCCCCCTTAAAAAACAAGCTTGTCCTCAAGGCTTGAGATGAGGAAATTGTTGCAGAATGGTAGTTGGTTCCCAAGTGGCATATTCTAGAGTTGTATCTTTCCACTAGACTAACACTTCCTAGATGGTTCACTAACACAGACGATGCTCACGTTGGTCCAAAACTGCTTGTGGTTGTAGCCAAATGGAGCCTTCTTCATCCAACTCGGGAAGGTTGGTTTGAGTTTGGCACTTAGTTCTAATCACCTTATTTAATAAGGAAACATGAAAAACATCATGGATCTTCGAATGACTTGGAAAAGTTAACTGATAGGCCACATGTCCCACACGCTTGAGAACGGTATAAGGAACATAAAATTCGGGCGCCAGTTTCTAACAATGGTCAGCCTTGAGGGAATTTTTCTTTTAAGGTTGCAGTCGAAGAAACACTTGATCCCCTTCTGCAACTTGATGTTCAGAGCGACCTTTATTTTCTTGTTGCTTCATTTGATTCTGGGCCATGACCAAATTCTCTTTGAGGGTACGGAGAATAGCCTCTCGAACTGTAAGTGTTTGGTCAACCACTTGGACCTTCAAGACATATAGAAAGTATGAGAGAACTGAAGGTGGATTTTGTCTATATAACGCTTCAAAAGGAGTCATGCGGGTAGTTGTATGGTATGAAGTGTTGTACCACAATTTAGTTAGTGGTAACCATTGAGCCCACTAATTTTTCCTTTCCGATGCAAAACACCTCAAATATGTTTCCAAACACTTGTTGACAATTTCAGTTTGACCATCGGTCTAGGGATGATAAGTTGTGTTGAGATGCAATTGGGTGCCTTGTAGCTTGAACATTTCTTGCCAAAAATTGCTGGTGAAAGTTGGGTCGCAATCATAAACAATAGAATGTGGCATGCCATGAATCTTGAAGACATGATCTATGAAAAGTTGAGCCATAGTGGATGTTGTAAATGGGTTTTGAAGAGCACAAAAATGAGAATACTTGGAAAGATGATCAACTACCACCATGATGACTGATTTATTCTCGATTTAGGTAAGCCTAAAATAAAATCCATAGAGATATCCTGACAAATAGCAAGTGGAATTGAAAGTGGTTGTAGTGTGCTAGGAGATTTGACTGTTTCACCCTTGTTGCGTTGACACACATCACAGTCAGCCACAAAATTACGAACGTCCTGTTTCATACCATCCAAAAAAAAATGACGTTGGACCCGGTCATAGGTTTTGGTAAACCCAGGGTGCCCAACTATGGGTTTATCATGAAGCTCAGAAAGTACCATGGATTTAAGTTTTGACTGTTTACTTAAATACAAACGACCTTTGTATCGAATCTCATCATTGAGCCAAGAGTACCCTGGGGAAACTAGAGAATTGGACTGCAATTGTTGTATCCATTGTGAACTTTTGGGATCATGTAGCCATTCCTGGCAAACAACTTGGAGCCAATATGGTACAATGAAGGAGAGAGAAAAATGGGACCCTTCATCTTCATATTTTCTGGAAAGTGCATCAGCAACCACGTTGTCTTTTCCTTTTTTGTAAATGATCTCATAATCATATCCAAAGAGCTTAGTCACCCATTTGTGTTTCTATGGGGAGGAAAGGCGTTGCTTCAAAAAATGCTTGAGGGTTTGATGATCTGTCTTAATTTGGAAGTGTTTCCCCAATAGATAAGGGTGCCAAAGATCCACGACATGCAAAATAGCCAACATTTCCTTTTCATAGATTGATTTGCCCAAATTTTTCTCAGACAATTGTTTGTTGGTAAATGCCAAAGGACGACCCTCTTGCATAAGGACAACACCAATTCCTTTCCTAGAAGCATCACATTCATGGACAAAGGTATTTGTGAAATCAAGAAGGGCCAGGACTGGAGTGGTGCAGATGTCCATCTTCAAGGTTTGAAAATCTTGAGCAGCTGCTAGAGTCCAAGTGAAAGATTTCTTTTTAAGGAGTGCAGTGAGAGGTGCCGCAATCTTTCCATAATTCTTAACAAAATTGCGATAATAACATGTGAAACCCAGAAATCCACACAAGATTTTGAGAGTCTTTGGGTGAGGCTAATATTTCATAGCTTCAATCATTTTAGGATCCACCCTAATGTCCGCCTTGCCAACAAGATGACCCAAGTACTCGACTTCTGAGGCGCCAAAAGCACATTTAGATTGTTTGAGGAAAATTTGGTGTTGAGAGAGTAGGTGGAGAACTAGATCCACATGAGCAAGATGGGATGTCCAGGTTTTACTATAGATGAGGATATCATCAAATAAAACTAAGACAAAATGACGGAGAAAAAGACGGAAGACATGATTCATGAGGCTTTGGAAAGTGGAGGGAGCATTACACGGGCCAAAGGGCATGAACAAAAAATCATAGTGTCTCTCTTGAGTTCTAAATGCAGGCTTAGGAATGTCTACCTCTTTCATACGGATCTGGTGGTAGCCAGAACAAAGATCAATTTTAGTAAATAACTCGACACCACTCAATTCATCCAAGAGGTCATCAATGACAGGGATGGGAAATTTGTCGTTAATGGTGATTTTTTTGAGGGCACGAAAGTCAGGACACATGCGCCAAGAACCTTCTTTATTAAGTACCATAACCACATGATAAGACTAGGGGCGCGTACTAGGGTGGATAACACCTCCGTTGAGCAGTTATTGAACAATTTTATTAATTTCATTTTTTGGTAAAAGGGGTGATGATAGGGACGGATATTGGGAGGAAGGATGCCTGAGACAAGGGGAATGGAATGATCATGAACACCATGGGAAGGAGGGAGACCCTGGGGAGTGGAAAAAACCACTTGATGTTTAGAGAGAATGGATTGAAGGTCTGGCGACACATAGGGTGTCTTAGTTTCTTGTATGGCATGGAGTTGGGCAATAATGCCAGAATGACCTTTTTTTAGCAGTGTTTCCATGCGATGGGAACTAATTATCTCTAGGGAACCAACAATGATTCCTTGGAACTTATATGGTTTTCCCTCCTGGTCGAATTTCATGGTTATTTCCTTAAAATCCATGAGAATGGGACCCAAAGTCCTTAGCCATTCTGCAGCCAACACAATGTCACAACTTCCCTTGTCCATAGAAAACATATGAGATTTCAGGTTGTATTCACCAATTTGGAGACACGCAATTTCACAACGCCCTCCAAATTTCATGGACCCACCATTAGTAATCATGATTTGAAAATTATTGACTGCCTGGATATAGCAATTAGTTTCTTGAGCAATGCGGTGGTGAATAAAATTATGGGTGCTTCCACTATCAACAAGAATGATGACCTTCCTATGCTTGATGTAATCAAATAGCTTGAGGGTTTGGAAGCAGAGAAGCTAGTGAGAGCATTTAGGGAAATGGACGGTTCTACTTCGGGAGGGTTCGAGGGAGGGGTTATGTCATTGGGTTCAGGTGACACAGACAGAAGGGGAGCCTCAACATCCTCTTCCAAAACATCCTCCGAGATGGCCATAAAAATATTTTGTTCCTTCCACTTGTGTCCCGAAAAATATTTGTCATCACAATTATAACAAAGGCCTTTGGGTTGGCGTTCATCCATTTCGACCCTGGTCAATTTCTGGATCTTTAGTGGAGTAGAAGGAGGAGTGGGAGTTATTGGTTTAGTGCAAGGAATAAAGGAGGGTTTTCGATTTTGAGAAGAGACAACTTGTTTTTCTTCCTTAGCTCTTTTAGTATCCTCCACCCAACTCTAAGGTTGAGCCATGAGGACATGGGCACGAATATCATCCTTGAGGCCACTGATAAAACATTCTCGAAAAAAATCATCAGACATGCCCTCTATACGAAAAGCCAGTTGCTCAAAAGCAGCTATAAAGTCTTCCACTGTGCCATATTGTTTCAACTTTGTCAAATGACCTAAATGGTTGGTGTCAGTGTTAAAGTGTTCATAAATCTTTGCCACAAAGTGTGTCCAAGCCACATACCCTTGGCGGATTTTTTTTCTCCATTTCCACCATTGCCAACGTTCTTGATATAGATGGAGAACACCATACCGGAGTTTGGACAACTCATCTGTAATGCCATACAAAGAGAAATAATGTTCCATTTGAGTTACCTAGCCAGTGGGATTCGAGCCATCAATTTTGGTCACACCCACACGTGGAAGGCATAGGTCATGCTGAAAGTGATGGGGATAATAATTCTGAGAATGAGAGGAAGTTTCACCTTCGGTATGCAAAGGTGGGTCAGATAAGGGAATATCTGCAGGGATATGCAGCTTGGCATAGATCATCATAGTGATCGATTCAATCTAGGTAGTCATGTCTTGTTTGAGTTCTGCGATTGAGGCAGTGATTGATGCAGCTATGGAGGAATGCATTTTTTTATTGATGGAGACAATATTGGCACTGAGTTGTCGCACTTCTTGTTGGATTGTTGTGAAATTAGAGTGTAAGGTATTGAATCGAGCTTCTAAGTCTTGGCTACGGGTATGGGCCATGATGATGACGGAAAAGGAAAAGGGGCAGGTGGGACCACACAGAAAATGGGTTATGGGTGAAGTGTATCACAACGATCATGGCGATGAGTTGAATCCAATGGGTTCAAGCCCAAATAAGGGTGTTGGAAGGGGGTTGGGTCCACAAATTTTTGTTGTTGTTGAAAAATGATAGGTATGACTGCGATAAGGGAGAAGAGAGAAATCCATCCAACGGAATAGGTATCGAATAATGGTGCCAACAAGATCCAGACTTTTTTTTTTTTTTACTCCTGCGGAGTTATACTCCGATTTGAAGAATACTACAGTGATGAAATGCCAAAATGTTTAACATGAAGAAATGTGTAGTAATTTCACAACTCGAATGCAGGAGACATAGTTGCGTGACAACAAATATTCTATGTTTTGTTTTTGTTTACTTCCCAAGGGTTAGGTATTCAAGGGTTATACAGACATGGGTTTTCCCTGTGCTATAGCTCTATGATATACGTGCGGGGTCCAAAACTAGTACTCAACCCAATATCTCAGGGCACCAACTAAGGAGGCTAGACCATGCCCTTAGTCGTACTACCCGACTACCCAGGCACTAGAGAGTATCTTCCCAAGTGTTGTTCTCAGTGGCACTATAATAGTCAGACGATCGATCGATTTATCTATGGAGGGCTTCAGGAGACCTAGGTCGATCTGTATACAGGTTTTGTCTGATGCGCTACCACTCGAAGGGGTACCAATAGAGGTTACAAGGGTGCCCAATAGATGTGTGCTTAAGTACCTCTTGTATTTTCTATGTGTATGAATCCCCGACCGCAGGTTTATGCGTGTAACGACAAATCTCTGTAGCTTAAAGACGTCGGAATACGTCTCTACCCTAAAAAAAAATTAACCCACAATTTTCTGCCAAGGAAGGTGCTTTGATACCACTTGTAATGTTATAGATATAAAAAAGTATGCCGAACAGAAATAAATAGCTAGAAATGGCATATGAACAACAATATAACTAGAACAACACCACAATAATACCAAAATGATACCAGAATAACATCGGAAAGAGCACTTTGATTACTGAGAGAAATGTTCACTTGCCTCTTCGAGGGGGCAACCTCCAACAAAGAATAACTCTATTACAATAATATCCAAGACAAAATTTATCAAACCCTCAACTCCTATTTATACTAAACATGTCTATCAAAATAACCATCTAGAGGAAGATCCTTCTAGAAGTAGAAGATTTTATTAGGTCTTCTTACATTGGACTTATTCTTCCTTATTGCTAGGCCTTATTAATATTGACCTTTATTACATGGAAATATATTATTCTACCTACATGAGGGGTTAGGTCCCTAACATTCACCAAACCCTTAGCTGACACTAGATTTATCAAGCTCCGCACGATGCTTGGGATTCAAGAAGCTGCAATTATGGAGGGGTGTCCTAATTATGTAATTTCACCTCCTGAATCTATAGATTTGTGTGTTGATGGGAGGTATTATAACATCAAGCATTGATGGTTCATCACATATCTCCTAAGTTCAGTTGGTTGAGAGGTATACCTACATATGGATACAGTCGATCAAGCGATGAACTAGCACACTACACCAATCGGTCGAGTAGTCGACATGCATGTTGGTTGGACAGTTGACCAACAGTCGAAGATAGTCAGGCGATGGATCGACCAACCTAGAAACCAAATAGGAGTTGGACAGATAGTCGGTCTGGTTGATTCCTGTCGAGCCAACTCGAAAGAGTGTATTTGGCAGAGTCAACTCTAACAGTCGGGGATTACATGTGGACAAGATCTTCCAGATTCTATGGAAATCAGTTATATCTTGAGGCTATAAAAAGAAGACTCCTTGGTTCATTTTCATCATGGCGATCGAGATCCAATATGCACTATGATGTTATGATCACAGTGCACCTTGCTTATTTGCAGTGTTGTGTTCTCTGTTTCATGTCGTGTTCCACCATATTCCCCAACATGTAACACCATCCTAGGATGCTCTTCATGCTCTTCCTTAGTCTTGGAATACACCAAAATATCATCAATGAACACTAATACAAACTTATCTAGATACTTTTTGAGAACATTATTCATTAAGCACATGAAGGTAGTTGGTGCGTTGGTAAACCCAAATGACACTACCACAAATTCATAGTGTCCATATCTCATTCTAAATGTTGTATCGTGAATATCTTCATCCTTAATCTTAACTTGATGATATCGAGATCTCAAGTCGATCTTAGAGAAAACAATAGCTTCTCTGAGCTAATCGAAGAGATAATCAATCCTGGGTAATGGATACTTATTCTTGATGGTCATCTTGTTTAACTTCCTGTAATCAATACACAAGCACAATTTACCATCTTTTTTCTTCACAAACAACATCGATGCTCCCCTTGGGGACACACTTGGCCTAATGTACCCCTTATCTAACATCTCCTTCAACTACACTTTCAGGTCCACCAACTATGGTGAGCTCATCCTAGAGAGTAATTTTGATGTCCTTATCGTTCTAGGCACAAGATCTATTGAAAAATAAAGATCTCTTTTAGGAGGAAGTCCAAGTACCTCATCTGGGAATACATACTTAAACTCTCACAATATTGTATGATATTCAACCTTCAACTCCTTGGTTTCTATTGAATTGAGCACTTGTATTGCATACAAGGGGCACCCTTTCCGACTAAATTTCTTGAGCTGCAGTGTAGATATTTTCCTAACTGAAAATGGCTTCTGAATGCCTTGCAAAACTCTTGCATTGCCTTCCTCATCTTCACACTCTAGGGTCTTATCATAATAGTTCAATTTTGCTTTGTGAACAACTAACTAGTCCATGTCTAGCAACATGTCGTATAAACCTAGGGGTAGGATATGCAAGGCTACTTGAGTGTGAAGTTCACTCATTTCAAGTGTGAAGTCCACTCATTTCAAATGGACAAGCCTTTATAACCTCTTTCACTTTTCTGTTAGTTCAAGGTTATAATTCTTAATACTTATGATAATGATTTGATCTGGATAGGGGTTAAATTTTATGCTTGTTCACTTGCTTTCTTGCAAACTTTTTGATAGATCTGATATCTAAGACATTTTTAAGGGTGAATCGGTTTTAAAAGAAGCCTGACAATGTTGTTAAAGTGCCAAAACGTCACCCTTATTTTTGCACTCCTTGAGGGTTTATTTATTGGTGAAATTGTAGAGTTTAAGGTTCATCTTTTGTTGATGGTATATGCTCAAAATAATCAAGTAATATTTTTGGCCTACTGCATATTTACACAGTCCCATTTTTCTATTTTGTGACCAACACTTGTGATCTATCTTCAACTATGTTTCATGATTGAAATATGGAATAAACATATGGAAATCGAACATTGTGGACTGCACTAGATTATTTGGTTTTAAACAAGGTTAAATGTTGTCATTAATGTGTGCTCATGGTATATTGGCTTGAAAAATAAACACACAATTTGATATTTGGTTATAATATGAATGTGACAAGGCATGTTGCTATTGGTATACTTAATATCTGTTCATTGTCTTTGTCACACAATTTGAGGACATTTGTTACAACACTAGTGTTTCTCTTTGGTACATGCCATAATACTCACAAGGAATATCATTGCTTAAACAAATACAAATATGACTTTCCAATATGACAATTGAATACTATTGTTGGTACATTCTATGCTTGTTGTCTTTGAAACACAGTTTGTATATCTTTATTACAACATTGACCATTGATTTCAATTGTTGGATGTTGACACGTATTGATGGTAATACTCTATGATATATGCTTTTAAATGTGCTTGTTTCACATTGGTTTTCTTGCTATACTTTGGAGCACTTTATTGCATGACAATATACATTGAGCATGGATTTGTCTTCTTCTCATTTGCTAAGACAATTCATTGGATCGATATAATCTTGTTATCTTGGTGGTTTTGGTAACAAAAATATATACAATATTTCCTTGTTCTCATAATTGCAAGTTCAATGGTTCTTAGCTTATAATCTTTGGATGATGTTAATGGCTTTAATGATGATTGACATATGATACACATTGTTGTTGATAACTTTGGCATTTTATGATTCTAATTTAAGAAATACACCCATTTCATATTTCTAAACACTTTTGAATGTGCACTATTGTCTAAGTTATATTTTTTTGTAAGTTCATTCATAATTGATGTTTTGGCATTTTCTTCACTTGTACCTAGATGTGATTTATCCTTGAGAGTGGATAGTGTTGATATTTCCAAACCATCAGTCGAACCGAGTCTTGAAACTTCCCTTCCCACAAGAACCTATTGAGAAACCAACTATTGCAAGGAAATAAAAGACAAAAGAAAGAAGCACTAGTTCTAGGCCAGGTAAAGCTCCATCCTTTCTTAAGCAAGTAAATGACTTAAAATAGGAAAACTACAGGCTTGAGGAACAAATCAGGGATTTAAAAGGAAATTTCCAAGAAGGATGAACTTTTGCAGGATTGGGAGCCTTAGGTGAGATTTTCCAATTAGTGCAAAAATCGTGTTTCCCTTTTAAACTCGAAGCTATAATATCATAGGACAGTGAGTCCATGGCACAAATATGTTTAGCATGTGGTGAGAATATTAATTAGGCATGGTGTACACAAAATGATGTGCTTCTACCAAAATTCAATTCAATTGGCACTCAATCAGAGTCTATTGAGAAAGATGAGGAGTTTGTTGGAGTCAGCCAAAATAGCCAAGAATAACATGTCCATGATACTACTATCACACAAGAACTAGTAGTACCTGGAAGAAAAACAGTTGGGCCCAACTCAGATGTTGAAATAAAGACTGTAACTTAGGAAAAGGAAGAACAACACAAAAATGGGGATATAGTTGGGCCTCCTCAGGATGGTATGGAAACTATTTCCCAGAAAACTATTGTTACAAAAGAACCAGTAGTACTGGGCGCAGAGAGAGTTGAATCAATTCAAGATGTTGAAACTCTGGGAGGTAAGGATGTTGAAATTCCGTGGGGTGAGAATAATGAAACTATAGAAGACGAAAATTCCCAAACTCGAAGGGAGGGAAATCAATCTCCTTCCCTAGTGGATACACAAGAACTTGACCAGGATGTTGATGTTACACAAGAACCAACAACGCTTGGAAGTGAGGAATTTATACTTGAGGAGGAAGGAATCCAAGATACAGACCCCGATGTTGACATGCTAATTGTTGAAATTCACAAGTGGAAGTAACTATCTCTCTCCGTCCAGGAAGGGATGATTTCCATTCAGGAACATAGAAATATTATCTACGACCTGAGAGAAAGATGGTTAGAAGAATTGATATTCCAAGAACATAGACATGATAAGTTGAAAGAGGAGATGAAAGAATTTAAGGGATTAAGAAATCATATCCAAGCCCTATAGGACTCAAGGACCACACTGTGTGACCTGTCATACAAACTTATTAAATGTAGGGTCCCCTCCCCTGCATACCCACTCTTTCCTCAGGAACAATTCATCTAGTTTCAATTGACTACCATGAAAGAAGACAAAATGCGTAAGTTCGATTCCACCATTTCTTTCCTGAAAATTTTCTTTCATATAAGCCTTGCAGATCAACATATTCTTTGGGGAATGTAAGTTTAATCTTTCTCCATACATTGGGGATATTTAGCTGAGGGAATTTACTTTATTTGTTAATAACCAAGCAAAATGGAAGGCAAATTATGACACCATAAGGACAACACATATTGAGAAAATTTGATGGGTAAGAGGGGAACCCACCCCTGTTGTTGATATAATTAGAGCCATCAACAAGTTTCTAAGCTCGGAAGAATGAGTAACCACTATAAATAATGGCATACTCTTCTTCTTGGATCTTTGTCCTAGATGTATTAATATGTAGTTAAAAGAGGCCCTTGATGGTATTCGACTTAGGTGGGAGACTTTTGGCGATAATCTAAGGAAAAGGGATCCCAATGGCTATCCAAACTTCATCATTTCCTTGTCTAGAATAAATAAGTATATATATTGTATCATGCAATGTGGATCCAGGTGGCTTGGCCTTAGATACAAATTTCCTTTGGTTTGGCTTCCAACAAGGAAATATTAGCAAGAGTATTAGGTAAATCAAGGTGACTATTGGTGGGTAGAACTAATAATGAGTAATGGATATAGGGCTACCTGAGAGGATAGTGTTCGGGCATACAACCTCACTACTCTTCATCTATAACATGTTGATGTGAACGCAGACTTATGAGCTACATGAGGACATGCAATTGCTATAGTTGGGGGGAGATGTTGAGTCCATGAATTGACACTCTTTTTGCCACCGTTTTACTACTAGTCTCTACCCTTTCTTTATTAGTTGTGTCCTTTGTAATATTCCAAGATTAGATAGGCGAGGGGGTTTTAAAAAGCAGAGCATGTTTTCTCCTAAGTTAGTCTGCTTTTGGGAAAGAGAACAATTGCATGGCTGATGAAGAACAACATTTGTATTTGCACCTCCTTATTTTGAGTAAAACGAATCTAGAAAGTTTTGGTTTAATTTTATGTGGAATTAAGTTGTAGTTCTTGTAGCTTATTCAACCCCTGCTAAGGAGGAAGAGCCCTCTTCTTTAGCAGGGTTGTTGCTACTATATTAGTAGTTAGATTTACTTTGTTTCTTCTGTAAAAGTTGTTTGTTGTCATTTTCATCAAAGTTGGTTGAGTGTTTTGGTGCAGATTCAAGTGTTGTAACTTAACGTAATTTGATTTTATCTTTAGTATTACTAATCACACTATGATCCCATTGAAGCAATGTGTCTTTTATTTCATTTCAGCGAGTGTGTTTTCTTATTTTAATTCAAGAGAGGATGGGTTCATTTCCAACAAGCATGCTTTGATTCAATGCAAGAGAGGATTGATTTTGTTTTCAGCAAGTGTGTATTTTATCCAATGAGGATTGATTTCACTCATAAAGAGTGATTCTTATTTTGATTCATTCTATTCAATGATGGTGTTTCTTATTTTGATTAATTTCACTTCCAACAAGAGTGATTTTTATTTCAATGCAAAAATGAGTTTGATTCAACAATGATGTTCAATTTCAATTACAGACAATGTGTAAGGTTTTAATTGATTGATAGCAGAGTGTTAAGGTCGAGGCACAAGATGCCATTTTACACTAGCATGGTAGAAGAGATATTTCTATTTTAAGTAACTTATTTTAGTTTCGACAAAAGTGTGGGTTGATCCTTTTAAATATTCATTCCTTCTTCTCAGAGTGGTTTGGTGTGTCTTCCAATTGATTTAAGTCAGGATTTGATTTAGTTAATAATAGTTTATTTTCATGTTTTTGAGAGTTTTATTTGTGAGATATTATTCTTTAGATTTCATGATAGTGTTATCTAAGGGTTGTTTCATGTATATATATTGCATAATAACCTTGCAATAAAAGAACTTACCTCGGGTTGACAATTGATGTATTTGATGTTTAATAAAGACAATTAAACACATCAACAATTATCACAGTCCAATCAATATCATGATTATAATCATGAACATATTTCTTTAACAAAGATACATGGAACACATGGTGAGCTCTAAAAATAGGTGTTAAGGAAAGCCTACATGCTACTAGCCCCACCCTTTCCATGACTTCAAATGGTCCACAATAGTAGACCATACAATCTGAAATTTCCTTCATAAAAATGTCAACAACATCTATATCTTTAAAAGTAGATTTAATAGGAATAAAGTGATTTGCCTTGCTCAAATTATCCACGACTACCATGATTGCATCATGTTGTATAACTGTCTTTGGCAAAACTATAATAAATTCCATGGATATGGTCTCCCATTTCAATTATGGAATTGGCAAAGGATGCAATAATCCTACATGATGTTTGTGTTCAACCTTAACCTGTTGTCATTCCATGCACTTGGAAATATGTTCAACAATGTCTTACTTCATTCTTGGCCAGTAATACAACTACCTCAATGCTATTATCATCTTCTCATAACGAGGATGACCCACATATGGTATCCCATGAAATTCATCCATGATTAGGTGTTTTAGTTCTGCTAAGTGAGGCACATGCAACCTATTGTTGTACAAAAACAATATATCAATTTTCAGCTAATACCCTTCATACTTTTTCTCACCAGGTTCTTGCTGCAATCCCTCTTTTACATGATGGAAAAACTCATCTTCTTGCAAGAGGATTATATTTATTTTCTTGATGTCAGACTCTCCCCCACTTGCTACTGCTAAGTGTATTGTTTTCCCACTCTGATTGAGTGCATCTACCACTTTGTTTTCTTTTCCTTTTATGTGTTTGATTTCAAAATAAAGCTCACTAATAGGTGCCATCCACCTATCCTATCTAGCATTCAATTGTGGTTGATCAAACAAACTCTTTATACCACAGTGGTTTGTCATCAAGACCAAGAAAGTAATGTCTCCACATATTCAACACATGCACAATTATTGCAAGCTCCAAATCGTGGGTGGCATACCGCTGCTCATGCTCATTTAGCTTTCATTATTCATAACAAATCACTTTCCCTTCTTGCATAAGAGCTCCATTGAGTCCCTCCTTGCAAGAATCAATAAAATCCAAGAATTCTTTTTAGGTTCTGCAATCTTCGTAACAAAGGCGTTGATCAAAAGTTTCTTTAGCCACTAAAAGTTGGCTTCACACTCTGTTGACCATACAATTTTCTTTCCTTTCCTCTGTAATGAAATGATGGGATGACCAATCTTGGAAAATACCTTAATAAACCTTCTATAATATCCCAATAATCCCATAAATGATATTACCTCTGTCACATTCTAAGGGGAAGGCCAATCCATGATTGCCTTGATCTTCTCGAGATCTACTACAACTCCTTTTGCTGAGATTGCATGGCTAAAATACTAGATCTCCTTCTGAAAGAAATCACACTTGCTGAACTTGGCACACTACTAGTGATATCTTAGTACTTGTCATGTTGGAAAATCAGGCATTGGTGGTTCATCTCATATATTCTAGGTTTATTCAGTTGAGAGCTCGACCTACATCTAGATACATTCGGTCGGACAATAGACCAACACACTACATCAGTCGGTCGAGTAGTTGATGTGTCTATTGATCGGTTAGTAGAACAACAATCGAATATAGTTGAGTGGTGGATTGACCAACCCAAAAAATGACTAGGAGTTGGATTGATAGTTGTTCAGGTTGAGTCTCTATCGATTTGACTCGACAAAGCATATTTAGCAAAGTTATCTCTGACAATCGACGATTACATGTGGACAAGATCTTCTAGATTCTATGGAAATTAGTTAGATTTTGAGGCTATAAAAATAATAACCTAGGGTCATTTTCATCATGGAGATCAGGCGATCGAGATCCAAAATGCATTTTGATGTTCTAATCACAATGTGCTTTGCTTAAGTGTTGTAATGGTGTCTTTAGAAACCACCTTCATCTTCAAAAACAATTGTTCTGCTTCGATTATCTGCAGTGGTGTGTTCTCTATTTCATGTCATGTTCCACCCCATTCCCCAACATGGTATCTGAGTTGATGGTTTAATACCTCGACATGTTATCTGCAAACATTGTTGAGTCATATCTATTGTGTGATTGACTCTGGGTTGGTGGTTTGTTGATTGGAACTCATTGAAATAGACTAGTATGTATAGATATCAAAGATGGATTCGAAGATTGATCCTATTCTTCTGAACGGATCAAATTATGCAGTATGGGCATTGGATATGGAAACCATATTGAAGAGAAAAGGACTATGGAAATACATTAAGTTTGTGATTCTAGTTCCAAGAGACGATCAAGTGAATTTCGTTGTTGATGGAAAGAAGGATGAGGATGTAGGGGTCATTGCGACCTACATATTGCGGGAAATTCATTTTCACCTCAGTGGATTCAACTGCCCTCATCAAGTATAGAAGAAGATGAAGTCGTTTTTCAATCGAGTCTACGAAATCCACATATTGTAGTTGGAGAAAGAGTTGATTTCTCTCGATCCTCATTCCTTTGAGAGAATGGGGGACTATTTGGAGTGTGTCAAGGAACTCCAGTTGAAATTGGGAGAATGTGGAAAGAATTACCTGAAGAAGGATGGAAAAATCATCGAGTTGGTCCTGATGAACTTAAGAACACTATTCGACATGTTCATATCGACTTTCCACACCAACTGGAAAGCACACAAGGAAGATGGCAAGGATTACACCTTTGAATCTTTTTGTGGTATTTTGATTATTGATCGACATATATTTCTTGGAGAAGGTATTCTTGGTGGTAAACACCAAGCCCACTTGATCAAGGGAAAGGGAAATATGGATGCATGGATAGAGCACAATTTTATTGCTCTACACAAAAACCTACATACCATGACCAGAAACCTCAGAAACAGGTAGATGCACCACAAGAGAGTCAAAATAAGAAGACATGTCAGTACTGTGGAAATACCAAACATGTGGAGAAAACCTACTATAAGAAGAAAGACAAATTAGAGGAGAATATTAAATGCCTTGAAGGAGACATGTATGATATACGCCGACCCACTGATAATTTCACCTTCCAAGTCGCGACTTCTCAGGCCTTGCTGTCTCATTCTGTGTAGAACGAATGGGTAGTCGACTATGGGTTCACTCACCACATGGATAAGCATGCCTCTTTGTTCATGAGAATGAATAAAGTTGAGGAGAGTAAAATCTATGCTTCTGAGGATTTTTCTCTCGATGTTGTTGGTTAGGGTGATGTTTCTTATCGACATGGGAAGATTGGCGATGTTTATCATGTGCCAAATATTAGTGTAAATCTATTGTCTATTGCTCATGTGGCATAGACATGAAAGATTGTGTAATTTTTTCCGGATCGGTTCTATTTTCATGATTCGAAGAAAGGGAAGCCAATTATCACTGGGGGGATTCTTGACCCAATGGACAATTTGTACAAGCTTTGCGATTCGAATCGACCTAAAACAGAACCGAATACACTTGTTTCTCACACCGATGGTTGAATTTGAATTTTTCATGAGCGAATCAGACATCTGAATTTGCAAAGTCATTAGGCACTGGCAACTTAGAACATGATTGTTGGTTTTCCAAAGGTGTTTCCCCCTAAAGGCGTCTGTAAGGGATGTGTACTTGGAAAGCATCATCATGCACCATTCGACTCTGGAAAAGTTTGGTGAGCACATAACCTACTTGTATTGGTTCATAGTGATGTTTGTTGCATCAATTTACCTTCATTAGTAGGTGCTAGGTACATTTTGACTTTCATTGATGATTTCTCTCACTATACATGGGTGTACTTTCTGAAAAATAAGAACCTTGTGTTTGAAAATTTCAAGGAGTTTCGGGCCTTTGTTGAGAAGCAATGTGGTTGAACCATCAAATTATTGAGATCAAACAGTGGTGGTGAGTATGTAAATCGACCCTTTGAAGAATACCTACTTTGATCTGGTATTGACTGCAAATGGTCAGTTCCTCACACTCCATAGAAGAATGGTGTTGCAGAACGTAAAAATTGGATGTTAGTTGAAATGACTAGATGTCTTTTGCAGGCCAAAGATATGCCTCCTTACTTCTGGGATGAAGCAATGTATTGTGAAAATTATATGCTCAATCACATATCGACTAGAGTTGTTCCTTCCATGACTCTAGTCGAATGATGGTATGGGAATAATCCTTCTGTCGACCACCTCCAAGTATTTGGATGTGTTTCCTAGGCTCACATTTCTAAATATTGCAGAAAGAATTTGGATGTAAAGAGTCATGCTTTCATCATGATGGGCTACTCTGAAGAGTCAAAATCCTATCGACTGTTAACCCTATCAAATGAAAAATCATTATCAGACAAAATGTTCAATTTGATGAGAATTATTTTGGCATTAAGTTGTTGAATGCCTCTTCTAGATTGATACACAAAATTTCCTTTGATGTTGTCTCTTAAATTGGTTCTCTTGTTCCTTTTTTCATTCCATTGACTGGACAACCAAACTTTCTCCCTGCTTCGAATAGACCATTGACCTCTAAGTCAACTAGTTCGTCGTCTTATGCTTCTAATGGTCTATTGATTGAAGACCCATCGACTTCTAATCGACTTGCTGAAGTGAACCGTAGTTCACCTATTTCTTGTCTACCCCAATGGGTTGCCAAGAAAATTGAAGTTGTTGGAGTTGATGTTGGAGATGCCTCCTCTGGATGAAAAACTCGAAGTCAAAAGAAACATGCCAGTATTGCCTTGATGATTCATGTACCTGAAACTTTCAACCCTGTTACCTAGTTAGATGTTGAAGGATGACCTAAATGGGAGAAGACCATGAAGATAGAAATTGATTCTTTGTCAAAGAATCAGATTTGGGACTTGGTTTTCCCACCACAAGGAAAGAACATTGTAAAGTCTTGATGGGTCCATAGGACCAAATTTACCTCTGAAGGTGTTGTTGAGCGACATAAATCACACCTAGTTGCAACGGAATTCTCTCAACCAGAAGGCATTGACTACATTGAAACATTTTCCCTTGTAGCAAAGATGAACTTTGTTCGATTGATTCTTTCCCTTGTTGAGCATTTTGGATGGAAAATCTATTAAATGAATGTGAAGAGTGCTTTTCTTCATGGATATCTATCTAAAGAAATTCTCATGGAACAACCACCTAGTTTTTTGATAGATTCAAATTTGGTTTGTTGACTCAAGAAGACGCTTTATGGTTTGAAGCAGGCTCCCCGAGCTTGGTATGCTAAGATTGACAATTTCTTTCTTTGACTTAGTTTCAAATGGTGTGAATATAATCACAGCTTGTATGTCCTTCATACCAATGGAGACACTCTGTTTGTTGTTGTAAATGTATATGATTTACTCATTAATGACAATAATAATGATCTCATACTTAGATTGACAAAACAACTTGCTTACTCCTTTGATATGATAGATCTTGGTACTCTGCATTTTTTTTGGATCTTCAAGTATTACCACTTTGTGATGCCTTTTTCATTTCTCTGTCTAAATATGTGATGGATTTGTTGACACATTTTAGGATGGTTGACTGCAAGCCTTGTGCTACTCCTTTTTAGTCTGGAGTAAATCTTACCAAAACCTGTCAAACACTTGTAGTCGATGCTACACTCTATCGATAATTGGTCGATAGTATTATTTATCTTACTCATAATCAACCTAACATTTCCTTTGATGTTAGTGTGGTTTCTTGGTTTATGCGGGACCCTAAAGAAATCCATTGTAAAGTAGTGAATTGAATTGTTCGCTATCTCAAAGGTACCAGTCATTTTGGTATCAAGTACTATTGAAGTTACGATTCGCTATTTGTCTACACTGACTTCGACTTGGATGGAGATGATGATGATCGAAAGTCCAATTCTAGCTATGTGTTTATCTATAACACTGGATCTTTGGTGTGGTTGTGCAAGAAATAGAAGGTAGTATCTTTGTCGAATAAAAAAGCAAAATATTGTGGCACCATTCAAGCATGTACCAAAGCAGTATGGATTCACCAACTTTTGGGAGAGCTTGGCCTTTCTGTTCAGACCTCGCTACAATCTACTGTGATAACCAAAGTGTTATACATGTTGTTGACAATCCTATTTCCCACGGTAAGATGAAGCATGTTGAGATTCATGCTCATTATTTGAGACAGATGGTTCATGATAATGTTGCCTCACTTGAATATTGTAGGACACAAGATCAAGTTTCTGATATTTTCATTGTAATATTCCAGATACAAAAAAGTATGCAGAACATAAATAAATAGCTTGAAATGGCATATGAACAACAATATAACTAGAACAACACCACAATAATACCAAAATGATACCAGAATAACATCAGAAAGAGAACTTTGATTACTGAGAGCGATGTTCACTTGCCTCTTCGAGGGGGAAACCTCCAGTAGAGCAGAGCTCTATTACAATAATATCCAAGACAAAAGTTCTCATACCCTCGACTCCTATTTATACTAAATATGTCTATCAAAAGAACCATCTAGAGGAAGAGCCTTCTAGAAGCAGAAGCCTCTATTAGGTATTATTACATTGGACTTATTCTTCCTTATTGTCGGGCCTTATTAATATTGACCTTTATTACATGGAAATATATTATTCTACCTACATGAAGGGTTAGGTCCCTAACATGTCCTCCCCCTTAAAAACAGGATTGTCCTCGAGGCTTGAGATGAGGAAATTGTTGCAGAATGGTAGCTGGTTCCCAAGTGGCATCTGCTAGAGTTGTATCTTTCCACCAGACTAACACTTCCTATATGGTTCACTAACATAGACGATGCTCACGTTGGTCCAAAATTGCTTGTGGTTGTATCCAAATGGAGCCTTCTTTGTCCAACTCGGGAAGGTTGGTTTGAGTTTGGAACTTAGTTCTAATCACCTTCTTTAATAAGGAAACATGAAAAACAGGATGGATCTTAGAATGACTTGGAAAAGCTAACTAATAGGCCACCTGTCCCACATGCTTGAGAACGGTATAAGGACCATAAAATTTGGGCGCCAATTTCTGAAAATGGTCAGCCTTGAGGGAATTTTTCTTTAAAGGTTGACGTCGAAGAAACACTTGATCTCCTTCTGCAAATTGATGTTCAGAGCGACCTTGATTTTCTTGTTGCTTCATGTGATTCTGGGCCATGACCAAATTCTCTTTGAGGGTACGAAGAATAGCCAATCAAACTGTAAGTGTTTGGTCAACTACTTGGACCTTCGAGACACCTAGAAAATATGAGAGAACCGAAGGTGGATTTTGTCTATATACTGCTTCAAAAGAAGTCATGCGGGTAGTTGTATGGTATGAAGTGTTGTACCACAATTTAGCTAGTGGTAACCATTGAGCCCACTGATTTTTCCTTTCCGATGCAAAACACCTCAAATATGTTTCCAAACACTTGTTGACAATTTCAGTTTGACCATCGTTCTAGGGATGATAAGTTGTGTTGAGATGCAATTGGGTGCCTTGTAGCTTGAACAGTTCTTGCCAAAAATTGCTGGTGAAAGTTGGGTCGCGATCATAAACAATAGAATGTGGCATGCCATGAATCTTGAAGACATGATCTATGAAAAGTTGAGCCATAGTGGATGTTGTAAATGGGTGTTGAAGAGCACAAAAATGAGCATACTTGGAAAGACGATCAAATACCACCATGATGACTGATTTATTCTCGATTTAGGTAAGCCTAAAATAAAATCCATAGAGATATCCTGACAAATAGCAAGTGGAATTGGAAGCCGTTGTAGTGTGCCAGGAGATTTAACTGTTTCACCCTTGTTGTGTTGACACACATCACATTCAGCCACAAAATTATGAACGTCTTGTTTCATACCATCCCTGAAAAAAGAACGTTTGACCCGGTCATAGGTTTTGGTAAACCCAGAGTGCCCAACTATGGGTGTATCTGTTGGATTACTAAGAGGGGGGGTGAATCAGTAATAGAGCATTTTAACCATATAATCCAAGTGTTATATCAATGAAGCATTATTATCCAATAACTACAGAGTAAATAAGCAATGAAAAAATGAACAATCATACAC
>JASDQU010737370.1:0-12260 GCA_032191745.1 Picea mariana | reverse complement strand
ATGACACCGGAACAACACAATATATGAAACCACATCACCAAAATAATATCTTTATTGGTAGGAAATAATGTTCACTTGCCTCTTCGAGGGGGAAATATCTAGCAGAGCAACGCTCTATTACAATATATTAATACAAGCTTCTCATACCCTCGACTCCTATTTATACTAAATTTGTCTACCCAAAAGAACAATCTAGAGGAAGATCCTTCTAGAAGTGGAAGCTTCTATTAAGTCTTCTTACATTTGACTTATTCTTCCTCATTACTAGGCCTTATTAATATCGACCTTTATTACATGGAAAATATATTATTCTACCTACATGAGGGGTTAGGGAGGTTAGGTCCCTAACATCNGATGATGCTTGCGCTGGTCCAAGACTACTTGTGGTTGCAATCAGATGGAACCTTCTTCATCCAACTCGGGGATACTAGTTTGAGTTTGGCACTTAGTTACAATCACCTTCTTTAAGCAATAGACATGAAAAACAAGATGGAGCTTAGAATGACTAGGTAGAGCTAACTGGTAGGCAACCGATCCCACTCAATTGAGCACTGTATAAGGACCATAAAATTTGGGAGAAAATTTCTGACAATGTTTAGCTTTGAGTGAAGCCTTCTTATAAGGTTGCATTTGAAGAAACACATGGTCCCATTCAGGAAATTATCATTTTGAATGACCTTGATCTGCTTGTTGCTTCATGCGATTCTAAGACATAACCAAATTTTCTTTGAGGGCACTAAGATTAGCCTCTCAAACTATAAGATTTTTTTCAACCTCTTGAACCTTCAAAACACCTAGCAAGTATGAGAGAACCGACGGTGGCTTTTGGTGGTATAATGCTTCAAAAGGAGTTGTGCGATTAGTTGTATGGTAAGATGTGTTGTACCACCATTCAACTAGGGGTAAGCACTGAGCCCACAGATTTTGCCTCTCAGATGCAAAAAACCTCAAATATGTTTCCAAACACTTGTTGACAACTTTAGTTTGGCCTTCCCTCTATGGATGATATGCTATGTTGAGATGCAATTGGGTGCCATGTAGCTTGAACAATTCTTGCCAAAAATTGTTGGTGAAATTGGGATCTCTGCCAGAAATAATAGAATGAGGCATGCCATGAATCTTGAATATATTATCCATGAATATTTGAGCCACTATGGATGCAGTGAATGGGTGTTGAAGAGAACATAAATGAGCATATTTGGAAAGACGATATATGAACACCATGATGACTGACTTATTTCCCGATTTAGGTAATCCAACAATGAAATCCATAGAAATATCTCTCCAAATAGCAGGGGGAATCAGAAGTGGTTGGAGTGTTCTTGGAGCTTTGATTTTTTTTCCCTTGTTGTGTTGACAAACCTCACATTCAACCACAAAGGTGCGGACATCCTGTTTCATACCATCCCAGAAAAAAGATTGTTTAACCCGTTCATAGGTTTTGGTAAACCATGATTTCCCAGTTGTGGGTGAAGCATGAAGCTCATAAAGCGTTGTGGATTTAAGTTGTGACTATTTTCTTAAATACAAACGACCTTTGTAGCGAAGCTCTTAATTGTGCCAAGAGTACCATGGAGAAGCTGGAGAATTGTGTTGCAATTGGTGGATCATGCTAGAAATTTTGGGGTCTTGTAGCCATTCCTCACAAACAACTTGGAGCCAATCTAGTACAATGAAGGAGAGGAAGAAAAGAGTGTATATTTTAACCTTGTACAATATTTACTGCAAAAATATTTTCAATAAAAGAACATAAAAGATACAATGGAAAATACAAACATTACACATAGATTTTTCCCCTAGAAACCCAAACCGAGAAAACCAACATATTCTATATTCATTCATAGTGATACATTGTTTACAATACAATATACATATAGGATCTAACGACGTTCAAAACCCTAACACAATGACTTGGATTAGTCAAAAACCCTAATTCCTTAACCAGAAATAGAAAACATCGGCAAAGAAACTATGTGTCGAAAAAAAACCTAAATATGTGACACATTTCCCAAAAACTACTTGTGCAAAGAATATAACACATACCTAACAAAGAGACCCTTCTTCATTCTTCAAGTTGGAAAGAGCGTTAGCAACTTCATTTTCCTTTCCCTTCTTGTAAATGATCTCATAATCATAGCCAAATAGCTTGGTCACCCATTTTTGTTGCTACGGGGATGAAATTTGTTGTTCCATAAAATACTTGAGACTCTGATTATAAGTTTTAATTTGGAAACATTGTCCCAATAGATAAGGATGTCAGAGATCCACAACATGCAAAATAGCTAAGATTTCCTTTTCGTAAATGGATTGGCCCAAATGTCTCTCTAAAAGTTGTTTGCTAGTGAAGGCCAAAGGCCTGCCATCTTGCATGAGGACAACCCCAATTCCTTTCCTGAAAGTATCACATTCCAGTACGAAAGTCTTTGTGAAGTCAGGAAGATCTAGGACAGGGGTCGAGCACATAGTGTATTTCATGTGTTGGAAGGAGTGATCAACAGTGGGAGTCCAAGTGAAAGCATTACTTTTAAGGAGAGCAGTGAGAGGAGATGCAATTTTTCCATAATTCCAAACAAACTTCCAATAATAACCCGTTAAACCCAGAAAACCACGCAAGCTCTTATGAGTTTTAGGGCGAGGCCAATCCTGCATAGCTTCAATTTTCTTCGGATCCACCCGTACACCATCCTTTCCGACAATATGACCGAGGTACTCCACTTTTGAGGCTCCAAAGGCACATTTATATTGTTTGAGGAAAAGTTGGCGCTAAGAGAGTAGATTGAGAACTTGATCCACATGGGCGAGATAGGATGTCCACGTTTTACTATAGATGATAATATCATCAAAGAAAACTAAGACAAAATGACGGAGAAAATGAAGGAAGACATGATTCATAAGACTTTGGAAAGTGGAGGGAGAATTACACATGCCAAAGGTCATTACCAAGAACTCATAGTGACCCTCATGAGTTCAAAATGCAGTTTGTGGAATGTCTTCTTCATTCATATGGATTTGGTGGTAGCCAAAACGTAGATCAAGTTTGGTGAAGTACCGAGCACCACTCAATTCTTCCAAGAGGTCATCAATGACAGGAATGGGGAATTTTTCTTGGATTGTGAGTTTGTTTAGGGTGCGAAAATTAAGACACATTCACCAAGTACCTTCTTTCTTGAATACCATGACCACAAGGGAAGAATAGGGGTTGGTACTAGGATGGATAACACCTCCTTCTAGCAATTCATGAACAATTTTCTTAATTTCATTCTTTTGAGCAAAGGGATGACGATAAGGGAGAATATTGGGAGGAATACTTCCTAGTATGACAGGAATGGAATGATCATGAACACCACGGGAAGGGGGAAGTTCCTTGGGAGTGGTAAAAACAACTTGGTGTCGGGAGAGGATAGATTGGAGGTCGGGATGCATAAAAGGGTGTCTCAACAACTTGAATGGAGTGGAGTTGGGAAATAATGCGAGAATGACCCTTTTTGAGGAGCTTTTCCATTCGATGGGAACTGATTATCTCAGCAGAGCCTGTTGTGATGCCTTGGAACTTATACTATTGTCCTTCCTATTGGAATTGCATGGTTAATTCTTTAAAATCCATGAGAAGGGGGCTGAGAGTGCGTAACCATTCGACACCGATCTCAATGTCACAACCACCCATGTCTATAGAAAACATATGAGATTTCAGGTGATACTGACCAATTTGGAGTTGCACATTTTCACAACGTCCCCCACATTTCATGGAACTTGCATTGGCAATCATGATTTGAAAATTATTGACGACACAGATGTAACAATTGACTTCTTGGGAAATGCGACGATGAATAAAATTATGGGTGCTACCACTGTCAACATGAATGATGACTTTCTGATTCTTAATGTAACCAATTAACTTGAGGGTCTCAAGAGCAGAGAAGCTAGTGAGGGCATTAAGTGAAATCATCGGTTCAACTTCTGGTGGATCATAGGGTGGGGTCAGATTAGATGGTGGTGGTAGCTCATCCACAGGTGAAACAACTACCCCTTCTTCAAAAACATTCTTAGTCATGGCCATAAAAAGCTTATGTTCCTTACACTTGTGGCCGGGAAAATATTTGTCATCACAATTATAACAAAGACCCTTGAGTTAGCATTCATCCATTTCGACCCAGGTTGATTTCTAGATATTGAGGGGAGTTGCAGGAGGGGCGGGATTGGTGGGTTTAGGGCGAGGAAGAAAGGATGTTTTTTGGATCTGGGAGGAGAGAATTTGTTGCGCTTCCTTGGCTCATTGAGTAGCTTCCAACAAAGTTTGGGGGCGTGCCATGAGAACATGGGCACATATTTCATCTTTTGGGCCACTGACAAAGAATTCCATGAAGAAGGCTTTTGACATGCCCTCTGTTATGAAAGCCAAGTGCTCAAATACAACGATAAAGTCTTCCATTATCCTAGACTGCTTCAACTTGGTCAAATGGCCTAAATGATGGGTGTCAGAGTCAAAGCGATTATAAAGCTCTCCAACAAAATGTGTCCAAGCAACATACCCTTGGCGTGCCTTTCTATTCCATTGCCACAATTGCCAACTTTCTGGATCCGAATGTAGGATACCATAACGAAGCTTGGCTAAATCATCAGTAATGCCATGCAAAGAGAAATAATGTTCCATTTGAGTGACTCGGTCGGTGGGATCCGAGCCATCAAATTTGTTCACCTCAATTATGGGAAGGTGTAGGTCTCGATGAAGGTGGGTGGAATGAGGACCTTGGTAATGGGAAGAGTCATGGTCTTCATGATAGGATGGTTGTTCATAAGAGGAAGGGTTAAGGGAACGGCCCATCAATTGGTCAAGTGTGTCTTTCATGTCTTTCATGTTGGCAAATTGGTCTTGGAGAGTATGAACAGAGGAATTGAACTTGCTAATGTTGGCATTGAGATTCTTGATGTCCTCCTTGTTCTAGATGTTGCCAACAATCAATGTATTGAGTTCTTGGGCGCGTGTGGTGGCCATTTGGGTAGAGGTAAAAAATGGTTAGGAAAATGGGATAGGTGGTGAATAAGGGTGTTGGGAAGAGTGATAAGTACCACGATGATCAAGGCGAAAAGGGGAATCCAATGGGATAAGGTCCAAATAAGGGTGTCAAGAAAGGGGCCGGGTCCACTAAAAAATTGTATTAAAAATGATAGGTACCACGGTAATCAGGGCGAAGAGAGGAATCCAATGGGATAGGTCCCAAATAAGTGTGTCGACGAGACTTATATAAAGGAATCCAATGGGATAGATCCCAAACTAAACTCCTATCTACCCAACACCAAACAATATAATTTGAAAAAGAGAGTGAAGATAATTATGTTGCACCAAGAGATCAATGACCAGGAAGGTTGAACACTTACCCGACACACAGATCCTTGAGGCCTTGTGGGCATATGAGCATGGTCTTTCCACACCGTCAGTCAATTGATTTCCCTCAAAAAATAAACTAGAGAGATAGAGTCCAATGCTCCATGAATCATCCCCCAAACATTCATAGATGCCCAGACCTCAATTGGGATAATCCCACTACTCTAGAAGAGAATAAATGCAGAGGGTATAAATTTAACTTCTCTATTATCTGCCTCATACTTCTTCGGATGAGTTGTATGCTTGAAACTCCATGCCACTCGCTTGGTCCTTGCCTTCCTTTATAACTCACCTCATGGTCTAATAAAGCCATGCATAAGGTGTGAAATCTTGAGTGTTGGGATTAGGGGATATAGGAAAGAGACAACCCCCCCCTTCTTTTTTTATATTCCTTAAGGAAGGCTAGTGGTGTCGTTTGCCAAACTATGTGCCTTGTCATTGTTCTCTCTTAAGACATGAAAAATGGAAGTTTTGGCCAACTTTTGCGTAAGTTTTGTGTTTTTGGAGAGGATTGAAGCTATTCGAGAATCTTTCGGAGGTTACTTATGAGTTAAAGACTTAACGACAATTCTTAATTCTTCTATGTCTACCAATTATCTTGTGCCTAGGTTAATGGCGATGTAAAGACCTTATAATAGAGTGTATGCATCGATTTGGTTGTTTGTTGCAGTTCTCGGCTCCTAAGCGTAGACAGATTCCTGATTTCTTTCAGGGTTATATACGATCCCTCCCGGTCTTGCCACCCTTGGAATTTAGAAGGATTTTTAGGACCTGAGGAGATGGTATAGGAAGTAGAGCTTCTATCTTCTCCTTCATTTCCAAGTTTTATAAAATTTGAACAACAGTGCATGGTACAATTGACAAAAAATTTGGACACCTTTTTACAAGTCAAGCAACAATTAGCAATTCTAGAGAGAGTGTGTAATCTCCTCCAGCACATGGTGAAATCTATGAACAAGGAAGCTCTTTCAATGACATCCAATCAACGAATTCAAAACCTAAGAACAATGGAGATGATAACACAATAATACAAATGATCAAAACCATGAACATAACATAGCAAAAACCAATAAACATAATGGTTGAAGTTAATCAAACATCAAGTCAACACTCATTTGTTTAATTATGTTTTACAATGCAACTAGTATTTTAGGAATCTTTTTAAGAAAGTATAACAACAATTGTATTTTGAAAATTTTGTCAAAAGATGTTAGCAAACTATGTATAATTTTCTAAACAGATTTATCTAGTTTAAATAAAAAAAATTCTACTTGTGTACTTACATTGCCACTAGTTTTATTGCAACCATTTTAATAATATAATTTTCCAATTCTTATTAAAAAGGATATTATAAAAAATCTAACATTATCGAATTAGTGTATTGGTTAATTGAATTTTTATAAAGAAAAAGGTAGATATCAACGTACACGAACCTCGACAAAGTAATGATCCTAGAAAAATGATATAAAACAACAAGTCAATAAGTGACCCTATAAAATATCAAACACGGACTCCTATTTACAGAATTAAATTATTTGTTAAGTGATATGCATCTCCCCAAAATTAAATTATTTTTCTACCGTCGCCTCTAAATTTTTTTCTCCCAGCTTCATACTTTCAAAAAGTATATTGTCAATAAAGGGATTCGAACACATGCCCTAGTCTTTTTCTCCCAGCTTCATACTTTCAAAAATGATGTTAGAGATTCGAACCATGACCTGTAAATCTTTTTCTTCCGACTTCATGCCGTTCACAAGTGTGATAATGTCAAGAATGGGATTTGAACCCATGCCCTTTCGGACCAGTACCTGAAACTGGCGCCTTAGACCAACTCGGCCATCTTGACATAGCTATAAAAAAGAATGAATCCAAACTAATATGGGGGTGACAAACATATAATTTTTTTTAGATTTTTGAAGAAAAAGACATTTTCACTTAAACTTAGTAATCACGATCACGGTGGGACTCGAACCCACAATCTCCCGCTCCGGAGGCGAGCGCCTTGTCCATTAGGCCACGCGATCAATTGATTCAGCTGAAAAATTATTTAATAAACATTTTATGTAATAATTCTTCCACGTCATGTAAAATTTTGAAATAAATTGAAACTAAAATATAATAAGTTAAACAAATACCACACCTTCACACAATAAATATGGGAAAATCTAATATCAAAGAAACACAATCACTAGATGAGGACTATGCTTTGCTCTTTTCTTCTCAGTTATGAAATGCAAATACAAAGAAAGTGTACTCAGTATGGAGTTGCCATGAACATTGTCACCTAGTGTATGGTTGTTACATGATCATCTACTTCTATTCTGCTCCAATATCTCACTCCCTTGCTCCTCTCAACTATGGAACCATCATCCCTAGTAAACTCGTTAGCATAGACCAATGCACCTAACTTAGGAAAATTCAAATTGAGCACTCACTGACATGGAAGTAGTCAAATTCCCAACAACATTGGCAACAACCAATTGAATCAAGCCCACTCCCATGTACTTCAAATTCTAAATCCTATAGGGTTTGGATCCATTGGTGAGGAACGAGGAGTTTTTCACCAATGGGCAAGGTTTAATTCCCATGAGGGATTTCCCTAAAGTCAGGGGGTCACCTTGAGGTAATGGTCAAATGTGTGGTTGCACCCAGAGAAATTATATTACATTATCTCATGACCTATGCACACATAAGTGGATCAAAGTCCACCCTCGTGTTTTTGAATTTAAAAGCCTTGAGGGTTAGCTCAAGCAATCATGAGCTAGACATGAGATCCCTCCTCAATGTTCGAAAGGTCATAGGTTCGACTTGCTTGATCCCATCAAGATTAAGTGCTTGAAACTCATGTGCTGACTATTATATATATATATATATATATATATATATATATATATATACAACTAATGGAGGTTGTATCTAAGAAGGTGTCACTTTATTTCCAATAGGGCTAGGACTCATGGTTGGCCATTGGGGTTTTACTTAGGTTTTTATGATATGATCAAAGAAGAGTTGTTGTATTGTGGAGGAATTAAGAATCTCAAGGAAGGNAACTAATGGAGGTTGTATCTAAGAAGGTGTCACTTTATTTCCAATAGGGCTAGGACTCATGGTTGGCCATTGGGGTTTTACTTAGGTTTTTATGATATGATCAAAGAAGAGTTGTTGTATTGTGGAGGAATCAAGAATCTCAAGGAAGGTGTTGGGGGCTATGAACATTACATTCTTAGCCTTGATTCCTAAAAAGGATGCCTTGATGAATTTTGAAGAATATGGACCTATTTCCGTGTACAATGAAGGAGAGGGAGAAAAGGGACCCTTCTTCTTCGTACTTCTTAGAAAGAGCATCTGCAACTACATTTTTCTTTCCCTTCTTGTAAATGATCTCTTAATCATAGCCAAATAGTTTGGTCTCCCATTTATGTTGCTATGGGGATGAAATTTGTTGTTCGAGAAAATACTTGAGACTCTGATGATCAGTTTTAATTTGGAAACATTGTCCCAATAGATAAGGACGACAAAGATCCACAACATGCAAAATAGATAACATTTCATTTCCATAAATGGATTGGCCCAATTGTCTCTCTGAAAGTTGTTTGCTAGTGAAGGCCAAACGCATGCCATCTTGCATGTGGATGGCCCCAATTCCTTTCCCGGAAGCATCACATTCCAATACAAAATTCTTTGTGAAGTCTAGAAGTGCTAGGATAGGGGTTGAGCACATAGTGTCTTTCACGACTTGGAAGGAGTGATCAACAATGTGAGTCCAAGTGAAAACATTATTTTTAAGGAGAGCAGTGAGAGGAGCTGCAATTTTTCCATAATTCCAAACAAACTTCCAATAATAGCTTGTTAAACCTAGAAAACCCAGCAGGCTCTTAAGATTTTTAGGGTGAGGCCAATCCTGCATAGCTTCAATTTTCTTTGGATCCACTCGTACACCATCCTTGCTGACCATATGACCGAGGTACTCCACTTCTGAGGCTCCAAAGGCACGTTTAGATTGTTTGAGGAAAAGTTGGTGTTGGGAGAGTAGATTGAGAACTTGATCCACATGGGTGAGATGGGATGTCCAAGTTTTACTATAGATGAGAATATCATCAAAGAAAACTAAGACAAAATGACGGAGAAAAGGACAAAAGACATGATTCATAAGACTTTGGAAAGTGGAGGGAGCATTACATAGGCCAAAGATCATTACCAAGAACTCATAGTGACCCTCATGAGTTTGAAACGCAATCTGGGAAATGTCTTCTTCATTCATACAGATCTGGTGGTAGCCAGAATGTAGATCAAGTTTGGTGAAGTACCAAGCACCACTCAATTCTTCCAAGAGGTCATCAATGACATGAATGGGGAATTTGTCTTGGATTGTGAGTTTGTTGAGGGTGCGAAAATCAGGATAAATTCACCAAGTACCTTCTTTCTTAAGTACCATAACCACAAGGGAAGAATAGGGACCGATACTAAGACAGATAACACCTGCTTGTAGCAATTCATGAACAATTTTCTCAATTTCATTCTTCTGGGAAAATGGATGACCATAAGGGAGAACATTGGGAGGAATATTTCCCGGTATGAGAGGAATGGAATGATCATGGACACCACAGGAAGGGGGAAGTTCCTTGGGAGTGGTAAAAACAACTTGGTGCTGGGAGATGATAGATTGGAGGTTGTGATGCATAGAGGGTGTCTCAACAACTTGAATGGAATGGAGTTGGGAAATAATGCCAGAATGACCCTTTTTGATGATCTTTTCCATTCGATGGGAACTAATGATCTCAGGGGAGCCTGTTGTGATGCTTTGGAACTTATATTGGTGTCCCTCCTGTTGGAATTCCGGGTTAATTCCATAAAATCCATGAATTAACCCATGGATTTTATGGAATTAACCCAGAATTCCATAAATGGGGCCGAGAGTGCTTAACCATTCGACACCGAGCTCAATGTCACAACCACCCATGTCTATAACAAACATATGAGATTTTAGGTGATACTGACCAATTTGGAGCCACACATTTTCACAACGTCCACCACATTTCATGGAACCTCCATTGGCAATCATGATTTGAAAATTATTGACAATAAAGATGTAACAATTGACTTCTTGGGCAATGCAACGATGAATAAAATTACGGGTGCTACCACTGTTAACAAGGATGATGACTTTCCGATTCTTAATGTAACCAATTAACTTGAGGGTCTGGGGAGCAGAGAAGCTAGTGAGAGCATTAAGTGAAATTACCGGTTCAACTTCTGGTGGATCATAGGGTGGGTTCAAATTAGATGGTGTTGGTATCTCATCCATAGATGAAACGATTGCCTCTTCTTTAGAAACATCCTTAGTCATGGCCATCAAAATCTTATGTTCCTTACACTTGTGCCCGGGAAAATATTTGTCATCACAATTATAAAAAAGACCATTGAGTTAGCGTTCATCCATTTCAGCCCAGGTTAATTTTTGGATATTGAGGGGAGTTGCAGGAGGGGATGGATCGGTGGGTTTAGGGCGAGGAGGAAAGGATGGTTTTTGGATCTGGGAGGAGATAATTTGTTGTGCTTCCTTGGCTCATTGAGTAGCTTCCAACCAAGTCTGGGGGCGTGCCATGAGAACATGGGCGCATATTTCATCTTTTAGGCTATTGATAAAGCATTCCATGAAGAAGGCATTTAACATGCCCTCTGTTATGGAATCCAAGTGCTCAAATGCAACGATAAAGTCTTCCACTATCCTAGACTGCTTCAATTTGGTCAAATGGCATAAATGGTGGGTGTTGGAGTCAAAGCGGTCATAAAGCTCTGCAACAAACTGTGTCCAAGCAACATACCCTTGGTGTGCCTTTCTATGCCATTGCCACCATTGCCAACATTCTGGATCCAGATCTAGGATACCATAACGAAGTTTGGCTAAATCATTCGTAATGCCATGCAAAGAGAAATAATGTTCCATTTGAGTGACCCAGCCAGTGGGATCCGAGCCATCGAATTTGTTCACCTCAATTCTGGAAGGCGTAGGTCTCGAGGAAGGTGAGTAGATTGAGGACCTTGGTAATGGGAAGAGTCATGGTCTTCCTAATAGGTTGGTTGTTCATAAGAGGAAGGGTTCAAGGAATGACCCATCAATTGGTCAAATGTGTCTTTGATGTCTTTGATGTTGGCACATTGGTCGTGGAGGGTTTGAACAGAGGAATTGAGCTTGCTAATGTTGGCATTGAGATTCTTGATGTCCTCCTTGTTTTGGATGTTGCCAACAATCAATGTATTGAGTTCTTGGGCACGGGTGGTGGCCATTTGGGCAAAGGTAAAAAATGGTCAGGAAAATGGGATAGGTGGTGAATAAGGGTGTTGGGAAGGGTGGTTGGGACCACTGAGAAGAATGTGACAAGTGATAGGTACCACAACGATCAGGGCGAAAAGGGGAATCCAATGGGATAAGTTCCAAATAAGGGTGTTGGGAAAGGGGTCAAGTCCACTAAAAAAATTGTATTAAAAATGATAGGTACCACGGTAATTAGGGTGAAGAGAGGAATCCAATGGGATAGGTCCCAAATAAGTGTGTCGGTGGGACTTATAGAGAGAAATCTAGGTCTCAAATAAGTGCATCGACGAGACTTATAGAGAGGAATCTAATGGGATAGGTCCCAAATAAGTGTGTCGACAGGACTTATAGAGAGGAATCCAATGGGATAAGTCCCAAATAAGTGTGTCGGTGAGACTTGTAGAAAGGAATCCAATGGGATAGGTCCCAAACTAAACTCCTATCTACCCAACACCAAACAATAGAATTTGAAAAAGAGTGTGAAGATAACTCTGTTGCACCAAGAGATCAATGACCAAGAGGGTCAAACACTTACCCGACACATAGGTCGTTGAGGCCTTG
>JASDQU010737369.1:180233-191165 GCA_032191745.1 Picea mariana | reverse complement strand
ACCTTTTGCTTTTCTTTCCTCCAATTGTTGAGGTGTCAATCTTGTAGGTTGAGGTGTTTTAGAAGAGGGAGCATTGTTCTCTCTATAGATTTTAGGATTGGTCCTTCTAGTAGCCATAGCCATATTTTTACTTTCAACATTTCTTGGCACCTTAAATGCATTCTCCAATGATTTGGGTTCCCAAAGGCGAACCTCATGTTGAATGTTATCCTTTAAAGTTCCTATGAATAGATCAATCAATTTCTCATCTGGAATATCGGTTACCTTTATATTCAATCTTTGGAAGTTCTCAATGTGCTCGGTAACTGAACCCTTTTGCTTGAGATTTATCAATTGGCTAAAGAAGGTATTTCTCCTTGTATCCTCATAGTGTCCTATCATTTCTTATGTGAAAATTGTCCAAGTGACGAGTGATTTGCAAGAACAAAGCCATCGATACCATACAAATTGATTAGGTTCTAAATATAAAGAAGCAATTTGCACCTTTTGTGTATGTGGCACATTATGGATATCAAATAATTGCTCCATCTGAAGTATCCATGTGATTGGGTCCTTGCCATCAAACTTCCTCATATCAATATTAGGAACACGGTTGGTCTTCAAAACAAATTTGGAGTTTCTCCATTCTTGATTCACCTTCCTTGTGTCCTCATCATGAATTTCATGGGATGCATTTTCACTTTCAGGTGTCTTCTCTGTTACGAAATTTTTCAATACTTCCATGATCTCCCCTTTTAAACCCTCCATCATCTCTTGTAGTTCATCTTTTTTTACTATCTTATTTTGTAAATCATTTATGTCCCTACGCATTTATTCACCTTCACCAAGAGTCCAAGTAGGATTTTCTGGAGGCTTATTTGGTGTAGAAGTTCCCTTTTTGGGTGGCATGTTGGCCAAGTATCACTTTTGAACCTTGATTTTGAGGTGGTTCTGCTAGACAATATTTCTTTTATTGTATCTCCCAAGTTTCGACTCTTCTGGGTATGAAAATTTATTTTATGTAGTTATCTGATATTTCTTCTCTGTAACGCCACAATTCTGATCAAAATTGGATGTCCCAAGTGGAATTTACATTAACTTCCCCACAACTTGCTGATTTTTGGCCTTTCCAGGAGATCTCATTTGTATAGCATGCCCCGCACAAAATAATTGATATAAAATTCTGAAACTCACACCAGAAATACTACAGACTGTCCATAATCCAATGAAACTAGTCGCACTCAATTTAGATACTCTAGGAGGATGTTATGATTGTTTTACCTGGAACACCTTCTTGAGACTAGTCAATAGGACTAGTCAGATACCCTATCTTACACAATGTGTATATACAAATTTAAGATGACCTAGAAGCTAAAAGTTTTACCAAAGATACCTTACTAATTATTGTAAATAGCCTCCAGATTTTAGGGTATGAAACATTGCAGAAATGTTTTTATAGAGAAAATTCCACAATGACTCAGTTCAGGATGATTCCAGAACCCTATCTTGTACAGGATGTATCTCTGAAAGTATAAGGCCTCAGGAATTGAATTTTGAACTCAATGTACCTTGATACATATAATAAATATCCTCCAATCTGTTCCTTTTGAAACATTGTATAAAAATAGTTATAGAAAAAATTCCAAGGTGTCTCAGATGTAGCAGCGAAACACCAAGACCTTGATCTTGGATACCATATGTTAAGAACCAAATACCAATATAGCATAGAAAAACCTCAAAAAAAGTACTCAATGCCTTGAAAAAGAGATAATTTCATATAATAAGCCTCTTCAAGGGGGCAACCTCCTTTTACCCCACTTAAATGTTTAAGTACAAGATGATTCAAAACTAAAATGTCTCCTTTGTATATATAGGAGACTAGGAGGTATAATTACAACTAATGGCCTAAAGACGACATAAATAAAATAACATTACTAATATAATATGCCCCAATTAAGGGGTAATGAGCCAATATTAGGGATTAACAGAATGTTGATAATCAAAGAGTAGTACCTCCTATCCAAAACAATAGTATTGAGGAGATGGATGTAGATAATGATGGTGTGGATGATGCTACTGTACTTTTCAATGAAACATATTTTTACACCAATCATTGAACGCAACAAGATTATGAGGTAGCACAACTATCAAATTAGTTTGACATCGAGATAGGGGAAGAGGGAGTTATTCAAGGCCATCCCCAAAATAAATATGACTTAAGGCTTAGATCAGGCACTCCTAAAGCCACCACCTCTAATCAGAACATAAAAACAGAGGTTCCTCCCAAGACAAATCCAAGCAAGGGTTCATTGGCTAAAGGTCATCAGCCTCCTCCATTTAAAACTGTTGTCCCTAAAGTACATGAAGATGATTGGCCACAAGTATGTTTCATCCTAGAGCATGAGTTGAGAAAGATCAAGATCCCTATACCTTTGTTAGAATTGTTGAAAAATTATCCCTTAAAAAAATTCATTATGAAGGTCCTACAACCACCTACTTCTATTGTAACTTCTGATGTAATTAGTCTACAGGATGAGAACCCATCCATTATTGTTGTCCCACACATCAAGGATCCCTTTGATGCTTCTCCACCTTTCTATATATCTTTAAATTTCCATGAAAATATCCTACATAACTTTCTCATGGATTTAGGTGCCTCATACAATGTCATGCCTAAGGTTGTTATGGAAGAACTAGGTCTAGATATCACCAAGCCTTACCAAGAAATTTACTCCTTTGACTCTTAAAAATTCAAAGGTTTGGGATTAATAAAATATATAGTGGTTTCTTTGGCACAACTACCCATGCAGAGTGTAGCAATGGACATCATTGTGGTTGACATTCCCCCCAATTTTGGTATGATTTTGTTCAAGATGTGGGCTAAGAAGGTTGGAGGATCATTACAAATGGACCTCACATATCCCACCAGACCTATTTTCGGAGGAGACCACAAGAGGCTATACAGGGAGGTCAGATTGGCGTACATCGTCAGAAACCATCAGAATCCAAAAAATCACCCAATTTACGTTGTCGAGGATGAGATCGACTCATCTATTTTTTATCTACATGGTGATGAAGAAGAAATTAAAGTCAACAAATGAAAAAATCATTCTTTGAAAGATTAGAAGAACAAAGTGTGGAAGATGTATTTCGATGGCTCTTCATGAAAAGGAGGTTTTGGGGCTGGTATAGTCCTCATTTCCCTTGTGTAGGAGGTTATAATGATCTCGTATAAGCTGGAATTCAAGACTACTAACAATATAGCTGAGTATGAGCCTTTGGTGCTCGGATTGAGGGCTGCTAAAGACATGACCATTGACAGTTTGGCAATCTTTGGTGATTCTTATCTAATCATCAATCAAGTCATAAAAATCTATCAAGCTAAGCAACAGAGGCTCAAACAATACAGGAACGAGGCGTGGGACCTAGTTGATAACCTCTTTCTAGAATTTAATATCTCCTTCATTCCTAGAGAGGCAAATCAAAAGGAAGATTCTTTGGCATTGGATGACAACAATTTCAGACTTCCCATTGGCCTAAATATCAAGTATCTGGTGGAAGTCAGACATAGGACATCCATACCAGACAACATAAATCACTAGAAGGTCTTTAGTGATGACATGGAGCTACAAATATTTCTACACACCATTGAAGAATTCTCTAGTATCTTAATGGATCAAGAGGGAAAAGATGGTGAATTGTTTCATCAACAAATATCTCATTTGTCGAAAAAAGTGGCTGGCCATAACATTGTGGAACTTAAAACAAACCACATCCTTAGGGGTCTAGTGCCACTGGAAAGGTTATTTGACAGTCATGATGTCTCCAAAAAAGTTTCCATAAAAAATCAAGAATATGAAGTGATGGAGTGCAACATTGGGACTGCTGAAAATCACAAAATAGTCAAAATGTCCAAGTCGCTACCTCTAGAAAAAAAAATAGGTACGTTAACCTCATGAAAAATTTCAGTGATTTTTTTCACGGTCGTATGAGGATTTGAAGATATTTGACATAGACATCATCCAACACAAGATACATCTGAAGGATGGTTCTAATCCATTCAGACATAAGATCAAGAAATTTAATCCCATTATTATGTCCATAATTGAAAAAGAGCTAAAAAGAATTCTTGATGCCAGAATTATTGTTCCCTTGAGCTACTCAGATTTGGGTGGACAATTTGGTACCCGTGAGGAAAAAGAATGGGGAGATACACTTGTGTGTGGATTTCTGAAATATCAACAAGTGTTAACTAAAAGACAACTACCCCCTACCCAAGATGGACCATATTTTTCAAAGGGTAGTAGGCACCCACATAATTTCGTTGTTGGAAGGGTACTCTGGTTATAACTAGATATCAGTATGTGAAGAAGACACAGAAAAAAAAGAATTCACCACACCTTGGGGGACATTCATGTACAACAAGATGCCCTTTGGGATGATGAATGTAGGGGACACCTTTCATAGGGATATGGATGTAGCTTTAGTAGGGGAGAAAGACAAATTTATGGTTATATATTTGGATGATGATCCAGAATTGGCTCCAGGAACCAAAATGGGTCTGGGAAGGCCTAAAAATCAAATTTCTCATAATGGCTTCAAAACGGACGTGTGAGTACTCCTTGTCGATACTAACTCAACACAACATGAACGGGCTCAAACAAATGTAGTATGCGAAATACATCACAATATGTTCATTTCGTCAAATAGGCAAAACAATATGTTCATAGTTCGTATAGTCTTGACATGGCAGCTAATTGTATAGGTCGTATGGCCGTAGAAATGACATGGAAGGGTGTGTTGGCGCTAACGTGGGAAGGTACATATGGAAAAGGCATATCGTGACACATGGAACCACTGCAAGGGTGACACGTGGAACGGGCTGACGTGTACAGGTGTTGACTGGGAAGATATAGCTCACAGGTGGGTGAATGTTGGTTTGACACATGTCCTTGATCGAGCGAATAACGTGGTGCCACATGGCCTAGTCCTGGGTTTCCATGTGGCACCCATCCATTGGATAGAAGTTTTTCAAAATGTTATGGGTTCAATAGGATTCGAACCTGTGACCTATGGTCCATGTCGGAGTGCTTTGGGCAGGGACGGGATACCAGCCCGCCCACTACGGTGCTTGTTATATAAGGTGTAAATTTAATATTTAAAGTGAAGTGGTGGTTCCGTCGATGGAGATTAGGGCTGGGGCCTAGCTCCCATCCCCGATGCATTTCCATGTGTATATGTTATATGACCACAACCCAGACTAAATATTTGGCGCAAATATTTGATTTGGGATAGCCCCCGATTATTGCTCCATATACCATGTTACCCAGTGTGTAACGGTTGGAGTGTGGATGTGGTGGAAAAGTGCTCAGTTGGCTAGGCTATCCCACAAAATTGGGGCCTAAATAGCTGAGTCTTAACTAGATTTGGCACATGGAGGATAGAGTTGTGGGCATATGGCCACAACATATAACCGAGAGCTAGGAATCCAGGAGGGGGCCAACGAGCTAGCGCCAGCCCAGGGACACTTCGAGGGCACCCATGTGACTAGGAGACCAATGAAAAGGGGTTACACTTGAAATTTATGGAAAATGTGGGTTTTAATACTTTATCTTATGATTTTTATTGATTTTGTCAGCATTTTTGAGAGATATTGGTCATTTTTGGAGGAGCTTGGGCCCTTTCTGAGGCCAGATCTTGGGGGGGAGTTGGGAGTTTGTTACCCACTTCAATCCTATATAAACCATAGGTTCTTTAAGCCATGGAAAGAGGTTTAGAACAAGAAAATGTTGAAGGATCGTTGATCCAAATCCATTCTTATGCAGGGAAGCCATTGAGGAGAGAACCTTTGCGGGGCATTTCTTGGAGCTTCGTTCATCCATTTTCAATGTCGTCAGTTTTGTTGGGTTCTTGAGATATAGTAGAATAAGACCAGATTAGTTTGTAACCTTTTTGGCACTGTTATGATGTAATTTTAAATCTTTGAACATAAATAATAAAGCCTCGCCCATTGAGACAAAGGCCTGGAGACGTAGGCGAGATTGTCGAACTTCGTTATCACTTTGGTGCTTTATGGTTTGTTGTTATTCATGCTTATGTTCAAATATGTATATTATCTTATGGCTACTATGTTTCATTTTTAATTATTCCTCTTTCATCGGTTTCCTAAATGGTACTTTAACTCATGCAAAATAACTTAACCATTGTCATTTAAAATATCTTTTCGGATCAAGAGGTATGAGAGCAGGTTGACTGTTGGTTTTTGAGTTTGCATGATTGCCAGGGAAATATGAATCATGGTGAATGATAGCTTGTTGAAGAGAATCCATTGATTGGATTGGTAAAGATAACTTCTCAAAGTGAGAATATGGCATCGGAAGAGGGACTCTCTAATGAGGAGAAAGAGTTTCAAAATCATTTCTTCTCCATGTTGAAGATGATGAAGGTTCTATATGAGGATTACTTGGAATGGAAGAGACCGACTCTAGTTGAATATTCAAAGGTTAAAACTGAATAAGGAGAGGATATTCCTCAAATTCCTCCTTCAACTCCTTCTTCTCCATCAACTTCTTCTCCTTCTTCAATTTCAAGTTCAAGTTCTAAATCCACTGCAAGGAAACATTCCCATAAACATAAACAAGATATGCCTTTACTAAAACTTGATGTGAAATTTGAATTACCTATGTATGATGGTGAATTCAATGCAGAGAGACATGATAATTGGGTCAGACAGATGGAGGTTTATTGCAGTGTGCAACAAATAAAGGACAAGGAAACTCAAATCAAGTTGGTATCTCTTAGACTTGCAGACACAACACTAATCTGGTGGAAAAGCAAGTTGCAAAATTGCACACAACAAGTGGGTAATGTATTTCCATGATGGCAATTTTTTGTTTCTGCACTTAGAAAGAAATTCTATCCTTTGGGTTATAAACAAAAGGATTTAATTGAATGGAAATCTTTTAAACTAAGAAAAGGACAAACAGTGCAAGAATACATATATGGTTTTTGTAAGATGACATTGAAGTTAGATATTCCTTTACATACCTAAGAAACTCTTATGAAGTATATAGGAGGTTTACCTGCACATATTTGTAACATTATATTTCTGTTTGGACCGACTAATCTTAATGAGTTTTTTGTTCAAGAAACATACATTGAGGCAGGGAAAACATGAGTTGGTCTATGAGGGGAATCGTCTTCAAGGAAAGAGGAAAAAATGAAGTGGAATGGAAAGAAGAAAAATCCAGTGGAAAGAAAGGAAGAGAAGCCCTCTTGCAAGCATTGCAAGAAAGAAGAGCAGGATGAGGACCATCGCTGGCAATTGCATACCGAGAAGAGACCGAAGTTGTTAAAAGAAAGGAAAGGGAGACAAACAGTGTGAAACAATAACACGACCAACAGACTTGGGATCAGATTCAGATGATGAATCTAAAGTCTCATTGGTTGGTTTGACAGGTAAAATTGGTGATGGATTTTATTCTAGAAGTAAATTGCTTCACATAAGGGTCATAATGAGACATAATAAGGTCGACACATTGATAGATAGTGGATCTCAATCTAACTTGATTTCAGAATAACTGGTTAAACAATTAGGATTAAACACTCAGATACATTATAAGCCTTACGCACTTAAATGGATAAGAAAAAAACATCAATTGCACATAAAAAAACAATGCACATTAAAGTTTGCAATTTCATCTAAGTTTTTGGACAAGGTAACATGTGATGCGGTGCCACTCAATGAATGTGGAATGGTCTTAGGAAATCCTTATTTGTATGGTCACAAAGCAGTCTTCTATAGGGAAAGAATCAATATCACCTAATCAAAGAATACAAAGAATATGTGGTACATGCTCATCATTTTAAAGTAAATCAATCTCTTGAAACAATGGAACAATTAAGAAAAACATCTCATGCAAGCAACACACCTAAAATTGTTTCAAATCAAGTAATTGATCTTAAGCAAGAACCAGAGATGATTGTAGAATGGAAGATCAATCACTCTTTGCTTCAAGATAAGTTAATGTCGTGCAAATAATAAAAACATATTAGCTCATTTGTAGTCATATTTCTGATGTTATCATCAATAATGTTGTCAACATGGATGATAGTGGCTTCAGTAAGATCTGACAAAGTACAAGTTGTTAACAATATGCTGTCATTTATCATGGTTGTTTTACAATTGATCTTGATGAGACATGTGCACATGAAATAGTTTAAAGACAGAGAACAATTTGGGTGGCCTATCCTACACTTGATGATTGGACAATAACCGTTTGGAGGACCAAAAGGTATTTAGTGGGGAGGTGTGATCCAGAATTGGATGTAGGAACCAAAATGGGTCCAAGAAGGCCTAAAAATAAAATTTCTCAGAATGGCTTAAAAATGGACATGTCAGTAGGCCTTGTCGATACGAACCCAATGCAAATTGAACGGGCTCAAACGGATGTCATATGAGAAATATATCATGATCTATTTGTTTCGTCAAACACGGAAAAAAAGATGTTGACTGTACAGACCGTACAATACTGACATGGAAGATGACGGTACAGGACGTCCAACCATAGAACTGACGTGGCAGGGTGCGTTGGTTATAATATGGGAAGGTATAGGTTGATGATTCATATAGTGACACATGGAACCACTACAAGGGTGACACGCGACATAGGATGACAGGGCAAGTATAGGTGGCACGAGCTAACGTGGCAGGGTTCGTACGACATGTGGTGCTAACGTGGACAGGTGATGAATGGGAAGATATAGCTGACTCGTGGGCGAATTTTGGTTTGACACATGTTCTTGTTCAGGTGAATAACATGGTGCCTCATGGTTGAGTCCTGGGATGCCATGTGGCACCCATCCATTGGCTAGCAGTTTTTCAAAATGTTATGGGTTTAAAGTGAAGTGGTGGTTCCTTCGATGGAGATTAGGGTTGGGGCCTATCCACCAACCTCGATGCATTTACATGTGTATATTCTATATGACCACAACCCATACAAAATAGTTGGCATGGATATTTGATATGGGATAGCCCCCGATTATCGCTCCATATACCATCTGACCCGGTGTGTAACGATTGGAGCCTGGATGTAGTGGATAAGTGACCGGTAGGCCGAGCTAGCTCGCCGACCAAGGCGTTTGAACAGGGGCCTAAACAACTAAGGCTTAACTAGATTTGGCACATGGAGGATAGAGTTGTAGGCATATGGCCACATCATATAACCAAGAGCCAAGAATCCAGGAGGGGGCCAAGGAGCTAGCACCATCCCAGGGCCACTTGGAGGGCGCCTAGGTGACCAGGAACCCAGGGAAAAGGGGATGGGCCTGGAATTTATGCCAAATGTGGTTTTTTATTCTTTATATTATGATTTTTATTTATTTTCTTAGAAGTTTTGAGAGATATTTGTCATTTTTGGAGGATCTTGGGCCCTTTTTGAGGCCAGATCTTGGGGGGAAGTTGGGAGTTTGTTACCAAATTCAATCCTATATAAATCAAAGGTTCTTGAATTAATGGAAAGAGGTTCATAACAAGAAAATTTTGAAGGATTGTTGAGCCAAATCCATTTTTATGCAGGGAAGCCATTAAGGAGAGCACCTTTTCGAGCCATTTCTGGGAGCTTCGTTCATCTGTTTTCAGTGCCGTCAATTTTGTTGGGTTCTTGAGATCTAGTAGAACAATACCAGATCATTTTGTAAACTTTTTGGAATTGTTACGATGCACTTTTAAATATTTGAACATAAATAATAAAGCCTCACCCACTTAGACAAAGGCCTGGAGACGTAGGCGGGATTGCCAAACTTCATTATCACTTTGGTGTTTTATGGTTTCTTGTTCTTCATGTTTATGTTCAGATATGTATATTATCTTATGGATGCTATGTTACATTTTTAATTCTTCCTCTTTCATCATTTTCCTAAATGGTACTTTAACTCATGCAAAATAACTTAACCATTGTCGTTTAAAAGATCTTTTCGGATCATATGACATCACCATTTTCTCCAAATCAGATGATGAGAATTTACGACACCTTGAGAAGATTTTACGAAAATGAAGAAGGTATGGGATTTCTTTGAATCCCAGGAATTCCCACTTTGGTATGCTATAAGATAAACTCCTAGGTCACATCATCTCAGCATGAGGTATAAAAATCAACCCTAAGAGAGTGGAGGCCACTCAAGGAATTGAAATCCCCAGAAATAAGAAGTTTATTCAGTCTTTTATAGGAAAAACAAATTTTTTAAGGTGCTTTATGCAAAACTTTGCTAAAATCATAAGGCATATCACCAACATGTTGAAGAAATATGTTGTTATCAAGTGGCCAGAGGAGGAAAAATTAGCTTTCCAAAGGATCAAATAAGCTTCAATTCAAGCCCCTGTATTAGTCATCCATGACTATGCCATTTAGAGTTCTTTATCTTTTCTTTCACCTCCGAGGAAACCATCGTTGTTCTACTATTGCAAAAGAATGAAGAAGGGCATGAACAACCCATAGCTAGGGTAGTAGGTTCCCTTTTCTCTGTTGTATTCAATATAGTAAGGGGATGCAATAAATGTCAAAAGTTTGCAGGAAAAATAAAATTACTCGCACTTCCTCTAAAACCTATCACTACCAGTGGCCCCTTTCAACAATGGGGATTAGATTTCATAGGTGAGATAAATACACCCTCTAATGGGTATCAAAAGTGGATCCTCATTGCCACTGACAACTTTACCAAATGGATTGAGTTTGTGACCACCAAGAATGCTATTAACAATATAATTATGAACTTCTTAGAATCCAATATATTTTCTAGGCTTGGTTTTCCTAGAAAGCTTATAATAGACAATGCCCACAAATTCAATTCCAAAGCCATGATTGACTTCTGTGGTAGCCATAACATTTCATTGACACATTCCATGCCATATTATCCTTAAGGGAATGGTATGTCTGATTCATCAAACAAGAATCT
>JASDQU010737369.1:167369-180190 GCA_032191745.1 Picea mariana | reverse complement strand
AACCGAAAACAAAAAAAAACTCGGGACTCTAAACTTAAGTATGCCTTGTGGGATGATAGGATCAACACCAAGAAACCCTTCAGAACCTTGCCATTTCAGCTAGTCTATGGGATAAATGTTGTATTTCCTACTCAACTCGGTCTACCAGTTCTAAAATTCCTACAAGAAGAAATGGAGGAGACAAATGGCGTCCATAGGAGAATCTTTCAGATTATAGAGGTTTAACAAAAGAGAGAAGAACCGAATCAGATAACTGAGGCATAGCAAAGAAATATCAAATTAGCTTTTGACAAGAAAACCAAGAAGGAGTTCTTTCAAGAAGGACACCTAGTCTTGAGGTGGGATTCCATAAGTGAATAAAAGTGTAAGCATGGTAAGTTTGATAACCTTTGGCTTTTCAGTTTTGATTGGAATAGCCATAGTGTTGTCAATAGACTGTCAACGTTTTAGATCCAAATTAGGATCCATATTTAGGACAATGAACCTGGGTTAAGAAGATGGGAAGAGCTGGTATATGGAAGTGTGGAAAATTTTTCAGTGTCGGCTAGGTTTATTGTAGAATTATTAAATAAGTTAAATTATTTGCTAAGATTTCTAGGGTTTATTAATTTGTTTATTTAAGGTTAAATAATAGTTTATTATTAATTTAGTTTTTTTTTTTTTTTTTATCTTTATTTTATGTTCTAGGGTTTAGTTAATAGGTAATAAGTGGATTATTAAAGTTAGTTTAGGCTTAAGGTATTATCTAACTAATCTAATGTTAAGGTATAAACTAAATAATTAAAAAGAATTAAAAGTTTGTTTTGAGTTAATATTAGGGTTTCTTAATGTGGTTGTTTTGGTTATAAGGTATATAATGAGTTATTATTAATTTAATGTTGTTTATTAATGTCTTCATTTCGATTACTATGTTCTAGGGTTAGGTTATAGGTATTAAGTAATTTATAAGATATTAGGGTTTGCCCTTTTTGTTAATTTATATTCTAATTGTTTATTAATTCAATGTTAATTTTAGGTATTAATCAATTATGTTCATATTAGGGTTAAGTTACTTAAGAGGTTATTAGGTTGTCTTAGAATTATAACTAATTAGGAGGAATTTTTTTATGAATAAATTAATTTATAATAATGTATGAAAATTACCAATGATTATTGTTGTTTTTTATGGATGAAGGGGAGCCAATTTTCGATTAGTTCTAACCCACAATTTCTGTTTTGGTTACTAGGATGTTTATGGATTTCAATGGCTTATCTAATACGATGTTTGAAGAAGCTTGGTACTTTTAAGGTGGTTGAGGTTATGGAAAATAATACATTTGTTTTACAAAATCTGGATGATATTGAGATTTTCGGCGGCCCAATAAATGGGCACTTCCGAAAACACTATTTTTCTTGAAAGACTGATGGAAGGCCCCTCTTGTACCATAGCTTCTTTCTTTTTTCGTTTGTATTTGATTATTTAGTTTGTGTGTGAATAAAGAATCCATAGCCCAACACATGCATTGGGGTGTAATTATAGTTTTGGATTCAATAAGATGCATGGCTGAGAGATAGTGGCAGATGTACATTGCTGGCATACAGAAACATACGTAAGAAAAGGAGGGTGGGAGGAAGTTATTAAGATACAAGGCATGGATCTATTGTTCTCAACACCCAACAGGGGTGTGTTGTCCCTAGTTTCAGCCAATGTTGAGACCTAAGTTTGACACCCTACCCCTCCTCTCCCATTCTCTATACATTAATCAAAATAATTCCTCTTCTTCTTAGTTAATTCTGTTTCCCTTTACTAAATGACTAAGTTTTGTATCGTTATATTTGTTGATTGATTCTTTGTGCCAATTATTTATGTTTTCTTCAAGATAATTTCATGTTGTGGTTTCGGTTAAACATATTTTTTATCATGTTTACCATTGATTTAGCATGCATTAGGTCGAACAAGTCCTCTTTTTTCACATGAAACATCCAAAATAAAAACACAGCAAGTCAGAGAAGTGAATTTCGGGCTAATATTTTGAGCAAACAGACAGGTTAAATTTTCGACGGTGGAGATTCAACAATAAATTTAGATCAACGGCTCTTGTGCATTTAGAGCTTCAAAATTGCTCGAGGTTTAACAACAAGAATATCCAGTTTCACTCTGGGAGATTATCATTCCGAGAGATTTCAAGCCAAAACAAGTGCGAACCTTTGAAGTACCAGAGCCCCGAACTGCCATGTCACTCTGCGAGTTCGATCATTCGGGATATATTCATACCCTACATTCGAGCATCCCCGAAGTGTCAGAGTGGACCCTCAGTGCCACATCACTTCGCGAGTTCGTTCATAAGGGAGGTTTTGATCCAGAACAAGCACAGAGCCCCAGAGCCGTGGAAGGCCAGAGCCTCAAACTACCACGTCACTTTCAGAGATTGTCCTCCGAGGGATATCCATACTCCACATTAAAAATCTCCCGAATGACAAAGAGCATAATAAGCATGGCATTCATTTTTTGAGATGCATGGAATTCATCTGTTATNCCAGATCCGAGAGATCGCCACTATGATATATTTCAATTCAGATAAAAAACATTTATCTGAATCTCTGAAGTGTCGAGTTGTTGAAGTATCGGAGCCCCCAAACATCCAAGTGCCAAAATGTTGACACGTCACTCTGGGGTATTATCCTTCTGTGAAATTTCAATCAACAACAAACTCAGTTTCCCGAATTATCGGAGCTCTGAACTACCACGTCACTGAGTGAGTTCGGTCCTCTGGGAGATATGTAGACTTTGCATTTAGAAACTCCCAAACCCTGAAGAGATGTACTCCCGAAGTCCTAAAATGTTAAAGGATAAAAATGATCTGGGGTTAATCAACAAAAACTATTGGTTAGTGACATCGGGAGTTCGGTCCTCTAGGAGATATGTATACACTACACTCCAAAGCTCCAAAATGATGAATTTTTGAAGTGGCTTATCCTCATTTATTGCATATTTTGAAGTTTTTAAATGACGCCAAACCAGGAACGTCGAGCTAGTCAAAGACATCATATTTCTTGTCTAACAACAGCTTGGTGATAGTCAACATGTACATAACTTAAGCTTTAGATCCGGACCCTACAACACTGCAACTAGAAATTGGAGAAAGTACACACCCAGATTGTAGAAGGAATATCAAACAATCCAGAAAATATTAAGAATACTTGCTTCTTCCCCCAGAAGATAAATTGAAGAAAAACACTGCCAAAACATCCAGTTATCTACTAGTTGGCCTCCAACAATGTGCATGGATACCAACACTCGAAAAAGAACTCTGTTATGTCATTCCTATTTAGTTTCTTCAAGACTCGGTTCGATTCAACATATGCATCAATTTGGCTTATTGCTAGTAGCATTTTTTGGTTCTCTAAAAGTTCAAGACTGTTCAGATTAAGTTAATAAGTGGTATTTTATGTGTGATAAGAGCCACTTTTTTTTTGTTAAGTCAAGGTCAGAGTACACCTTAATAAAATCCCACATTGTTTTAGTTAACATAATAAGTCTTTTTACAACTGATGTTGTAGATTTAAGTCCAGTTCCACACTAGTCGAGGGCCTCTACATATTTGATAAATAAGAAATTTTTGTATGTTAGAAGTGTTCAAATTTTTGGGAAAAGAAGATCAATAGATCAGTTGGTCAAACCTATTCTAGGCATGGATTAAATCTCTCTACCTGGTGAATATACTCTTGATGACAATGTTTTTGTCCAAATCTACATGTGTTTTATCTTATCTTGAATGTAGTTTTTGATTTGTGTGAAGTACATTTCATTTGATTCATCTATTGTACAACTTGTCTTTACTAATATGCAACTTGTGAAACAACAAATATTGTGGTGAAGATTTGTTTTTATTGCAACTTGTGGGAGTAATTGTGTTTTTGATACATGTTTAATGTCTTGAACTGATATTTTAAGTATTAAACTTCTTATAGCAGATTATTCATTGAGTGGTTTGTTGTTTTCCTTTGTTTTTGCCTCTATTATTTCAATTGTCTGTCATTTGTGTAACACGAGCCAAGGAAGACCCTCATCTATATCACTTTTCCAAGCCCACCATGCTCTTGTATTGGTAAAAAAAAACCTGTCACTGAACAAAAAAAAAATGATTCTAAACTTGAGGGGGGCTAGATCTTCCCTCTATGAGTCAGGTGCTAAATTTATGACAAACAGGTATAATGATAGCACATCCAAAAAAAATAGGAAAGGAAAGTTCTTTATAAATTCTATACAAAATTAATATGTTTTAACTATATGTAAGTTTAAATAATATGTATTGGTTAGTGTGTGTCATGCAGAGCCACAAAATGAGGAACCTCGATAAGATTCTTTGTCATCTAAGTGTAGAAGAGTGTAAACAGTTGACGAAAAAATTTCAAAAGGATGAATTAGGTGAATGAAATAATACTATTCAATATCAGTTCTTTTTTTATTTTTCATTAATAATATACTTAAGAATATTATATAACATGTTTGAAACAATCAATTAATTCACATATGTTTAATTTTTAACAAGGACCAACAACGAAGGAAAAAAATGTCATCCTAAGAAAATAAAAATGATAGAAGATGTAAATGATGATGAATTGTTCCTTAGGTCATCTGGAGTTGTGTTGGAGGTTAATGAAAGGGGGAAATTGTTTTACAAAACTACGAGGGATATAGAGGAACGAACATATAGATGTACTTTCGACTCAAAATGCATAAATCAATCCAATGATTCCAAGAACTAGGTTGTAATATCTAAACTACAAGAAGTGTTTCGAGAGAAATGGTCAATGAGACCTGTCATATTTGCAATAGAAAAATCATACAACAACAAAAAAAATCATTCAAGAAGAAATATTCCTAAAAATGATTTTATAGAATATGCATATATTACTACAAAGCATTCATTCATTGATAACAATTTTGTTATGTTTAGAATTTATCTGTCAATATAAAAATATTTTATTGTCATATTACTTTTCCAGGACTATTATGAAAATCACAAAAGATCAACGAGCTAATATCCGAAATATGTCGGCAGGAATGTCCAAAAAATGTTGAAGGAGATGGTCAAAGAAATGGACATAATTGCATCGCAGGAGGAACCATCTCAAGAAGAATGTGATTAAAATGTATGAAATCATTGAATTTTTCTATTAGGTACATATAAATAAATAATTTAGCATTAAATATTAATTTTCAAGTATTTTCTTGCAGAAAATAAAACAAAATGGAACCCATTCAACACATAAAACAGGATGACAAAGAAGAAAAGAGTTGATAGAAAAGTTTGTGAGTAATTGTTATTTCCTTATAATAACTTAGGATTTCATTTTTTTTATATTTTAAGTTGTTTTGCAACACCCATCGTTGAATGTCTTAAAACACGTGCTAACATAAAAAGAAGAGTCATCAGAAGAATTGTTTGACATTGGTTTAAGTATGGGTTGTGAGTATAAATTTCATATAAAAAATTAATTGTAGAATTTGTAAATATGTATGTTGTTTTACTTCTCTCATTTTATAATTAATGGAAAAAAAAATCATTTATATTAACTCTATGATTTATTATGGAGTATAAAACTTGTAGGAAACAATGTATGAAAATGTACTAATAGAAGAGTTGTTGAAAGAGCGAATGAGATTTTGTTTTGAAATAATGTCTCTCATTCAGGACTCAATTCTTTCTATGGTATGCCACTTTTCAATTTACATTCATGTATATTATTTATTTCAAATTGCATTATTATCACGAATGTAGATACAATCAATACACTTTATTTTTATTTTTGTTTATGGAACTCGAAAAAGAGGAAAACAATTGAGGCAATCAACAAAAAAATTCGACCAAATAACCCAAGTCATGGAAGTAGCTCAAGCACTGACAACAGTTCCAAAGAAGAATGATGATCAATATATTTCGATATCAATGCAAGTTGTTGTATTTTTTTAAATAATTGTCTTTGAAAATCAAACATTTTGTTTAATGTAATGGACATAGTGTCCCAATTGAAAGAAAAGTGTTACCAATAAATGTCTCATTTTGTATGAAAAATAGTCTCTTATTCATATATAATAAAATATGTTTTATTTTGTTCTATTGCATTTTCCAATGTCGGTGTGAAGTGATTAAATATATGGATGATTAAATATTATAATGAAGAGATGCAAAATCCCATGATATAACAAATTAATCCAAACATCATATCCAAATGCACTACTCAAAATTTGATTTATACGAATAGTATTATAAGATATATTCAAATTTTGTTATGAACACTCGAATTAAAAAATAACAATAATTGCACTCTCACAGGTCTATGTTTCTAAAAAGAGAAAATGAACACTGATGGGTTTAATGCTAACAAACACCGCTCCTGTAATAAAGTGCACATCAGTGTTGTAATACAATGAACCAACACCGATTGTAATACTATTTTAACAACAACAATTTTAATAATAAAAATTGGCCTTCCAGTGCTTTTAATTAAAACGACACATCGATGCTTTTGTATCAGACTTCCACATCGGTGCATTCTAAATTGCATCCACTAGTTGGGTTTAGTTTTTTATTTCCCCACTGTTTTATGTGAAATGTAAGGACTTGTGCTTTAAGTTTGAGAATGCATTATTGCGTATATTCCATGAAGTGCACCTCCTAAAAGAAAACCAGTTAAAACCTTTGGCCTCCCATATTTTTTTAGTTATAATGAAATTCCATTATAATCTCTACAAAAACATCCACTACCAAAAACAAATGTTTTAGCGAAGATTTTTTTGACATTTTTTTTCAATTTTGTAACACTAAAGACCTCTACTACAAGGTATTTTCCTTGTAGTAATGGTGGAAAGTCTGGGCTGCTATATCAAATCCTCCATTGCAAATGGTTCCATTTACGGCCTTCCCATGCATGGCTTTCAGCCTGCTATGTCACACAACCAATTTGTGGATGATACCATGTTAATGGGCATCCCAAGTGCAAAAGAAGCCTCCAAATTTAAGACCATCCTTTAGAACTTTAGTGATACTTCAGGCACTTCCATCAACCTGCCCAAGTCCCAATTATTTTTCTTTAACACTCCTTTAGCCATACAACACCACATTTCATGTTTACTAGGTATTCCCAGGAGCTCGTCTGTCCAATTACCTTGGTATACCTCTCTGACTCTGTCTGTCCAATTAACTTGGTATACCTCTCTTTGACTCAGTTGCCTGAAATATCTTTTAGGATTCGCTCATTCAATTCTTCACCAATCGCTTAAATTCTTGGACCTTCTGAATGCTAAACCTGGCATTCCGCCTTGTTCTAATTAAATCTGTACTCGAGGCCATCCCCATTTATCTTTTTTTGGCCCTGATTTCTCCACATTATATTCTCAATACCATCGGCAATATGTAAAGAAAATTTCTTTGGAAAGAACACAAATCGGGGAAAACATGGGCTTTGCTGCCGCTGGCTTAATCACGTGAAAGAATTGTGGGAAAGATTATGGAAGAAAAAATGTTCTTCCCACATCTCTGCTGCTAATTGTATCCGATTTCAGGCTCCAACATATGGAATGCTGCTATGTGCAATCGCCATCTTCTTCAGAAAGATGCCTTTTGGGAATTGTGAGGTGGAGAAGAAGCCCACTTATGGTTATATTCGTGGCAGCAATTACCTCTCTTCAAATCCTTGGAACGCGTGCAATGCATTCAAGCTCAAATATAGAGTAGTGACACCATCAACGTGGTTGATCTCCAGAAGGAAGTGCTCCTTCCTCCTTACTCGAGAAATTGGAAAGTTCTTAATACACTCGAGAAATTGGAAAGTTCTTAATACCGATTGTTAGATTTACTTTATATACATAGCATTAGTATTACTTGTGTCCATATATATAAATATATAAATATAGAGTAGTGACACTATCAAAGTGGTTGATCTCTAGAAGGAAGTGCTCCTTCCCCTTACTCGAGAAATTGGAAAGTGCTTAATATAGATTGTTAGATTTTCCTTATATACAGAACATTAGTATTATTTGTGTTTTTTTACTTCATTACCATATATATATATACACTAAGAAGTAGCAATATAAACAAGAGACCAAAAAAATTATATATATATACAAGAAATTTATCCTGAAAACCCAGGTGTAATGGGTGGGTTGGGTGATAAAAGCGCTGTCAAAGAGAAACAACTACACACTGTAGATAAAGAACAATATGAATTCGGTCGGTGAAATCAATATTCCATTAATGACTGTATGATACTATTCTTTGTATCCTAGTTCATTACGAATTTGTTTTCTCATTAGATATGTTTATTTTCTTCAAATTCATTTGGTAACTACAACCTTTTAAATATCCAAATCTCACTATTTACGGTATAGTTTATGCTGTCTTGCTCTTCCAAATCCGATAAGTATTCAGTCTCTTCAATCCATCATCTTTTTGCTTTCTGTGCCTTTCTGGACTTCTCGTAACTCGCCAGGCTGCTTTTGAAAGAATCTGCAGAGCGGCTAGATCTGATCAATCCTGCAACCATGTAGCACGCTGCCACCCAGGGCCTCTATATTTGATGGACACGCGTCTTCCCATCACTCTCAACTTGAACGAATTACTGTAAAAAATACAGTAAAAAACACGAGGAATTGAAAAAAGGGATGAAGTACCGAATATTACGTATTTAACTTTTTTAAACGGACAAATGGAACGTACAGTTCAAACCTATGACTCTAGCAGTAATCCAAAGTCTAAGTTGAAAACGTTGGACATGACAACAATACTTTGAGAGGACAAAACAATATTACCAAAATGCTATTGGATCTGTATGACATGGTAATGGTATTTTTCGATTTTACTGGCAGCTTCCGGTTGTAAAGTAACCCTGTATTCATATTCTTAGTGCACAAAATTATGTATGCAACATGAAAACCTGTGTGTTTCCTAGCCCGCAGACAATCAACGCGATATTATTTAAAGCCTGTGTGCATTTTATTTAAAACTTTTAGAGTCGAAGGTTTGATGTGGAATGTGAATGGTCATGGCAAAAATTATGTTTGTGTAGTTAGAACTTAGATATTTTCGTACATGTTGGATGATCGCATATACTATTCCGAGTTATAGCAAATGATATGGAGCTTGATGTTGATGCTATTCAGTTAGATCTCTTAGCACATATTTACTGCGCATGATTGCTAGGATTACTAATAAATCATTTAAACGTTCTCGCCAATAACTGTACTTAATATTTGTATAACAAAGTGCCTTGTCGACCACTAAATCATAACCTATCAAATTATAAGCTAAAGTGGATATAAAGTTAACACGTGTCGGTAAGTACAAATTATAAGGTAAAATGAATTTAAAGTTCATAAAATTTGAGTAAGGTACATGGTAACTAAAATAGAATACAATATTGTTATTTGTGTGTTTATCATGATATATCTAAATTATCTCTAACCATATAAACAAGGTTGCCTTGCAGCGTAGTCCTTGTCCGGTTGAATTGAGATAGGAAAAAGTAGCAGAGGCAGATAGAAACTGCAGTGGAGATGTGGAAAACATCATGAAGCATTAGTGGTATCCATGCAGTAAATGACAAGTGGCCTCTAGAGCCCCATTTATTTTTTGAAAGTATATAACAAAATACGATTTGTGCATAATATATAACGACACAAATATGAAAGGAGATAAAAAAACAGTTTAGTTTGAAATATATTAAATAAGTTACAAGTTCCTGGAAATTTAAATGCAATTGTCATATAGACTGGTAAAGATAAAAATGTATGAGGACATAAATATAAAATGAGATAAAAAAACAGTTTTATTTGAAATGTATTAAAAAATAAAAGTTTGTTACATATTCTTGAAAAATTCAATGTGTTTGTCATATAGACTAGGATTGGGCCTCCTGCAGACCATAAAATAAATATGTACAAGAAACAGGACTGTAGAAAGAAGAAGTGGGTGACGGTAGAGTGCAATACCTGAAAAAAATAAATTGAAAGGTATCAGTCTTTGGCTAGACATTTCTATTTAAAAATGTGGAATAACTGGGTTGATAAACAAAGCAGGATGTGAGAACTATCAATTTTAGAATGAGGAGGGTTGTTATCTCTTCCTTTGTTTGAAGAACTCTGAGTTCTTTGTTTCTCTGGTGGACCATTGGAATGATGCTCCGGGATGTCATACTTTTGGGAGTGTTATTTGTCGATTGAACACTATTGTCACCAGGGCCTTTTCCCTATTGCCTGTCCAATTTAGTGTTGTTTTGCAGTGTGTCTGGGTTGTCGAGATTAGAAGAAGCAGCGTTGCCATCAGTGTCTCTGTTTTTGGTCAGGTGTTTTTTGATAAAACAATTGTCGAAGCCAAGTGTTTGTAAATGTTGTAGAATTTTTTTATCGGGGTCGAACCCTCTTAGGCTTTCAACATATCTCAGGTTCAAGTTGCTAGAATGCACTGCGAATTCATCAATTTTGTTTATGTTCTTCAACACAAAGTCCCCGACTTTCCAAGGCAGAGGAATGACCTGTTTTTTTCTCTTCTTTTGGAGTAGATGAAACGGTAGTTGTATTGTTGTGCTACTTCTGTAACAAACATTATGTCCGTAATGTGACATGGAAGGAGAGCAGGTTTTTCTTTGAGCCAAAAATCCTTATTACGATGTAATTATCCAAATGTTCAAGTGTCCCCTTCCTGTTCAAAAAACTGGTTTCCTATTTAGATATGCAGGGAACATCTTCTCATAACAACAAAACTTTGAAAACAGACACAGCCATTAAAAACCTCATAAAAATAGTGGGAGGCCTTCTGCCCACAAGGCCTGGTACTAGAACGTTAATGTGTCAAATTCCCAGTTCAGATTCTTGGACAAAGACATTTATGGAAACTGGAACCAATGTGTTATCGCAAAAACTAAGTGGGATGACATGTAAAATTTCTTTTCCCTTTTGAAGCTTGACAATTGGGAACAAATTTCATGGGAAATTAACTTTCCCCAATAAAAAATGGTTTGTTCTTTGATTGGGAAATACAAAATATAAAGATCCATCTGAGAAATAGTTGTTGTGGACTCTTGTCCCTTTATTCTTGTAAACAACCAGACAATTTCACGGAATGGATTTCTAAATGAACTAACCTGCAAGCTTGTGATATCTTCAGAAACTACAGTCTGGTATTCCAATAAATGGGGCAAGAGGTCCAAACCATTATTATGTTTTTCTAAAAACTGTATGGAATATTTTCCTTTGAACGTCAATGTTGGCTCTAGAAATCTTAACATCTGGTGGAAGACCTGAGGTGACAAAGAAACAAAAGAGCGGTCCTGTAGTGGAATAATTATTTTGTCTGAAATAAATTTATCGACGCACCAAGAGACCAACTCCTTACAGTCAAAAACTTCAGGAACACGACCTGCACAAGCAATCCTAGAGGTCCAAATTACTTCATTCTGGGTGGCAAGAGTTGAGTAATAAGAATATGCCCTATACCATTGGAAGTTATGGTCCTCGAGCTCGAATATGTTCACTGTATCTCCACAGAACTATTGGCGCATTGATTCCATATGTTTATGAGAATGTTGGTTTTCTCGAGACGATGGTTGAAATGAATAGTTGGAGCTGATAATATAACTCTCCACAAAATCTTGGTTAAATGTTTATGAATGGGAAAGCTCCTCGAGTCTTTCACTGATTAATGACAATCTATATGGGTGGTGCATGATGAACTATTAGCAATAAAGCTTACTTATTGCATATTTAGAAGTGCGAAGGTGGGGGGTACAACGAAGAGAAATTAAGGATTGGAGTTTTCATGAACATGCCAAGCTGATGACGTGTGAACGACATTTCATGATTTTGAAATCAACACTCAGAAGGGATAATATAATCCTCTACAAATCTTGGTTTAATGCGTATTAATAGGAGATCTCCTTGAGCCTTTCGCCGATCAATGAAAATATATATGGTTCCTGCACGATGCGCTGTTAGAATTAAATGTCACTAATTTCATATTTAGAAACCNGCCGATCAATGAAAATATATATGGTTCCTGCACGATGCGCTGTTAGAATTAAATGTCACTAATTTCATATTTAGAAACACGATATATATATATATATATATATATATATATATATATATATATATATATATATATATATATTAAAACATATTTTTTATTATAGACAAGTGCGAAGGTCACAGAGATGGGGGAGAACCAGGAACGAATGGAAAGGTCTAAAATGTTGTCAGACGAGATTCAAAATAGGGCTACGGAGGATACTCAGGAGAGGCGAGTGTCCCACGATCAAATTTTATGTATCAAAATTTTTGAATGCAAAATGTGTAAAATGGAAGAGAGCATGATGGGGGATTTCAGTGGTCGGTTTGTGTATTTGTGGAATTCCGAGAAAGTGGCAAAGTATGAAATAGGGAAATGGTCGGTCAGACTCGTTTTCGAAATCAAAGATTGAATATTTCATGAACGGACCAACCCGACGAAGCACAACTAACATTCCATGATGTTTGAAATTAACACTCGGAAGGGATAATATAACGATCCAGAAATTTTGGTTTTAGGTCTATTAATAGGAGATTTCCTCAGATCCTGGTGTAGCATTAATGCTTTCTAATTGCATACCTAGAAATAAAATATTATATATAATTGGTAATTGCTAATTGCAAAAGGTTGCGGGCACAGGAAGCAACGATTAGGAATTGGATATTTCTTGAACCCGCCAACCCGACGATCCATGAAAGAAATTTGAAGAAATAGAGAAGTATGGAAAGTGGACGTACGTACTTCAAAATAGGGTGACGATAGCTCCACAGGAGA
>JASDQU010737369.1:140631-151012 GCA_032191745.1 Picea mariana | reverse complement strand
ATAATAATAATAATATATATATATATATATATATATATATATATATATATCATAAAAAATAAAAAAAACAAAAACAAATAAAATTGTGAATGGGCTTTTTTATAAATTCCTGAAAACAATATGGAAACATGTTTTTACGATTTTACTCTAAGCAAGCAATCAACGATGAAACACGCACGCACGCAAAAACCATGACAATAAGTAATAAAATGAATTTTATTTTTACTTTGTCGCATTTGTACTTCTTTCTGCATGTTATGTTTTTCTTCGAACATCTCACAAGTTTTCATGCAGGATTTGTACTAAGTTTTTTAGGTGCGCGACCGATCGCATCTTGATGTTCAAGTGATTTTCAAGAATCACATTTTTTTTTGAAAAAAACATGCTTATTGACTGCTTGAAGGAGTTGATTCTCATTCTACACATCATGACGTTTGTTGTTACACAACGACCATTCATAAAACCATTTTGTGTCCTGAATTATTTCCCTACATTTCTCCTTCAAAGTGCATTGGTCATCCCTGTGTTGAAACCCATATTCTGTTGAATTATCCTTCATGACTTCGCACACGCCTATCTTTCTGAGTCACATACATCTCTTTATCATTTTCAGTTCATTTTTCCATGTCAATAAAACTATCCATCTCCCTTTCCATGACTACATTGCCTTGCCATACACATTGTTGTTATTGAGATCTTTTCATTTATAGTCCTACCAATATTTTTACAAACTCGCGTTGCCTGATGTGGGATTCCTTAAGGCCCACCTTTCAACAAGTCTTTCCCCATCGACCTCAACACCTTATCTGGGATATAGACTAGAGTCCATTTTGAGTACCTAGAGGCTTACATGCCTTAATGGCAAGTTCTCTCGCTGACAATCATGGGAATACATCAATGTCCCTTGATCGTTAGAGATTGCAAGTGGCTTGACATTAGCTCATTCATTCGCACTTCGCAAGATGTACAGATGTATGTTGGGACTCATTGACATCAATGGCGAGTTTTCCTCACATTGGTTAATGACATTCATCAATGGTCGATAATCCAATGACTTCTCTTCATGCTCGAAATCGACACATCCATTCGCATGATTAGAATTCTACCATCAGGTTGTAGCAGGTGAAGACTATACACTTTTTCCTGACTTCCTCAATAGTTGCAGCAGCATGACTTCATCTATTTGAGATAACTATAGTTCCACTTTCGTACTTCTTCTTTTCCATGATTCTTTCAGCAACAATTCAGATTCCTCCACTTCACATTCTCTGATCTAGTAGACAATAGTCGTAGCTACAGCAACAATCACTTTTCACATGACCCTGCATGATGTGACATCTTCCATGCTCTAGCAGCCAAATCAACCATATTCCCATTGCATATTTCATCAACATTTTGGGTAAATTGAGGTACGTTATTTTCTAAACTTTATTCATGTAATTCCTCAACTGCTAACAATGAATAATTTGGAAAATTAACTCACCAAGTTCCCTTTCCTTTTCACTTCTATGACTTATGCCACATTGCAAGAAGATATGCAACTCGTTCATTTGTGGGGTAGGGGAATTTATTGACTATCATCACTCCATTTTTCCACTACCATCATTCCATTTTTCGTCTCATTTACCATTTATGAACATTTCTTTTCCAACGATACTCTATTGCACTTCGCTTTATAAGCACTGATATACATATTGTCATTATTCACAAATATAAAAAAAGGGCTTTCTTATAATCAGTGATGTTTCCTTATGCACATTGATAGAATATATTTTCCAGTAAGAATATGGGAAAATTATTATCATAACAACAAGAGCACAAATAACAAAATGAATGTTGTTAACACAAGAACCAACATTCTTTATATTCATGGTTGTCATACAAGAACCAACCATAAGAAAATGTCCGTTGTTACTCATGTAAATCCCATCCTGGAAACATTCATTATCATCACTCAAAGCCAACGTTCATATGCCAAAATTTCTTGAGAAGACCCATGCATGGTTGCATGAGGACATGCAACAAGTTAATTTGGGGGGTATGTTTGGGCTCATAAATTTCCTATTTTCATCCACCTTTCCCTTCATTATTCTTCACATTTCATCGCCCCATTAACCTTTCACAATATCATTTCATAAATATACTCGTGTTTCACCTTATTATTTTCCACTTTATTCATTTTAGTATTAAAAGGGAATTTGTGATTAAATGTTAGAGGATCTACTTGTTTTCATATATATCTCAAAAATGTGTGAGCTTTGTTATGTGTAGGAATAAGTGAAGGATTAATTAAAAAGGACTTCTCAAATACTTCCTCCACCATTTCAATATTTGAGGAGATAATTCAAGCCTATTCCAAGGAGAAGATCATGGAGATTTGGTTGGCATATATTATCCAAGATATATGAGAGATATGTACGAGGATTTGAAGGGATTATATTTTGAAATAATAGGAAAATGGTTGAGAGAAAAGTGGATCTGTAATTATGAGATGGCTATCTTATCTTCAAGGCTCTCATGTATAAAAGAGAGTGATCTCTCTTCATGAGAGAGTAGTCGAGTAGTAATCATTGAGGAGTAATTAGGATGAGAAATTAGAGTAGTCATTAATGGTAGTCATTAGTATTTGGAAGAGAAAGGGATTCTTAGCTTTGATTCATAGTTTTGGTTTCCATGTGTTCATTGTTCTTTTATGAAGATTGTTTTGATTATTGTAATATAAGATTTCTTCATTGGCGAGAGCTATCATATGTTTTTGTGCCATTCAACTCTTCACTTGTTGTATTTTTTTTTCCTTCATGTAGTTCTTCATTCCCAGATTAATTTCATTTCCGCAATTTCCCATTCCTATATTAATTTCATTTACGCAATTTCCCATTACTAGATTAATTTTATTTATGCAATTTCATTTCAGTCATGTGTTTCAATTTCCTGCATTATATTAATGATTCAATTTCAGTCGTAGCTTAAACATTAGATTAGATTAATCTCGCTTCAATCTTTCATATACTTTGTGTGTGCTTCATCAGTTTACGAACCCCGAGTTGACAAATTAGATAGTTGGGAAAATACTACAATGAAAGTAATTCCACATTAGCTCGGCCCAATGTAACGACTGTCATTCCCTTGTTATGATTGTTGTTCCCCTTACAAGAAGTGTCGTTCATTTGAACAGAACAAATGTTCTTCCCTTTACAATTGTTGTTCCTTTACAGGTGTTTCATCTTTGGAGGTTGGGTATTGAAAACGGAAGGTAAGAACCTACGTAGGAAACAAGTAAAATGCTTGTACCAGTGCCTACCTTCGGCTGATGCATAGAGGTTTTTTTTAGGACATATTTTGAGCCCACCAACAATGCAGGAAAAATACAATGGACATGAAGGAAGTTAGTATGCAGGAATACATGTAATGAATATAAGTTATTATGTAAGAAGGTACGCAACACGTACATATAATAAACTAGGTGAAAACATATATAGACAATAAATGAAATACAAAACAAGGCAATATGAAATAACAATACAGACATGTACCTTTTTATCTTCTCTTCCATCGATGCAGTCAAGACTCCATCGTTTTCACCAACTATTTTGCTTGTTTGAATGTGGGAATGCACAAAATACAATGAACATGAATGGAATATAGTATGCACCAGAGAACAAACAATATGTACATATAGTAAATGAGACTCAATGAATAGAATAAAATATAGGCAAAAACATGAACCTTTTCTTTTCTCCATCCATGGTTGTCAATATATAAATGTTTTCCCTTCCCAAAATATATTACAAGACACAAAATATTACCAAATTGCATGGCCATAGCTAGACGATTTTGTTTTTCCATGGAAAAGTATCCAGATATGCTTCCATTCATGGAAATACATGTTATTTATCGTCTACATAGATTGTTGTGCCCATGATATTGTGATATGGGTACATTCCACCATAAATGTTTTATAAGTGCAACATGCACATGTTTTATTTAAAAAAAAAAGCAACGGATATTGCAATTGCACATGTACTTCTTCAACTATTTTTTATGCAACTATTTTCTATCATGTCAACACTGAAGTGAAAACAAAATTTCACAGTAGAACAAATCTCAACCTCGCGAGACATGGAAAATAACACAACCGCATGTCCACTCATGGGTGCAGGGGATGAACACTATAAAGCACCCCCAAAAATAATAATAAAAAAAAAAAAAAAAAAAAAACTCGAACTATCGACGCACTACCCTAACCATGCAAAGCCGAAGTAAACAAAAGAAAAGAAGAAGCATCAAACCAGTGAGAAAGCACAAATAGACCCAACTGCAGCCCCAGGGCCCCAAATTGTAAAATTGAGCCAAACAAACACAACCAACAACCGATGAACCAACGAACTCATGAACAAGAAACAACCACTAAACAAGTAAACAACATATATATCTCCAACGATTACAAAACTGTAGTCTAAGCATAGAAGGAACCAAAAACATATGATGAGCATGCCAGTAGAAATAAGAAAACATTCTTACTTGCAAACTAAAAACACTGAACAACAAAGAAGGAATAGAAAATGAAACTATGGCATGGAAACTTACTCTGACATGATGAAAGGAAGAAGCGTAGGTCGAATTGTGAACCAAACATCAACAACATGCAACAACCGACAAACCAACGAATAAGAATCACTCACTGAACTGGTAAATAATGTATGTAGCTTCAATGATGAGGAAATTTCATTCCAAGTTTAGAAGAAGTATGAAACATACAATGCCTATTCAACTAGCGGTGGACAATAATATTGTCCAAATTCACTGCAACATTGTATGGAAAATTTCCAGGAAAAATGTACTCCAAGAAGCATATTTAGATAAACATTTAAGGCTGTCAGGATGTCTAAGGGCCTCGCGGTATGCAAACATTTAAGTTTCCGGGCCTGTTTGAGGACCTCACATCACATAAACATTTAAGTTGTCAGGCCAATTGAAGAACCTCAAAAAAAGGGTCAATACATTTCAATACAAATACAAAGGAGTAATAATAATAATAGTAGTAGCAGAAATAAAAAAATAAATCACAATACAAGATTATAATCTTAATAATTATCGATCATTATAAACCTTGGATATCTAAACATTTCAATATGATTAGTACAAGTAAAAAAAGTAACATAAATGAGAAAACTTTGGATATGGAAACATATAATTCTTTGGGAATAGTGAATCTATCAATAAGACCTCAGATCTATCATCCAATCAGATCATAACATATATATATATATATTATTATATAAAAAATAATGCTTTTAGTTCTCTATGTCGAACATTAGAAAGTTTGCAAAAATTTGTAGTGAAACGACAAACTAATATAAATTCAACAAATTATCGATCATTATAGTCCCTCTACGCCTTTGGCAAGGACAAATAACTTAAACCACCTTGGCTACCTGTCACCTGATTTGGGTAGTGCTCTAAAAAATCCTTAATATAACTCTTCTTTTTTGTTGGACATTAACGAATTATGGAAGCTACTCAAATATTTATGTTGAATTGAGTAATTTTGGTCATATATAAGATTTAATGTATTATGATATAGACCTCATCCTCAATTTCTCCTTGTATATATTTTTCCATCTCCCTACTTTAACTTCTAGATTACGAAAACTCACCATGTATTGACAACTTGTAATTTTTTTATGAGTATATATTTTCTATTGGAGTTTTTGTTGTTTTGTATAGTTAATCGTCAGATTGATGATGAAAATTTTCTTTCTCACTAGGTTAACAACTTCTCTGTTACCATTTTTTATATGAAGTGTAAAATGGCTAATGGTTCATGTAGCAAATTGTCTTCTTCAATTCTAAATTTTTAATATATGTATACAACAAATGAACCAAACTTCATCTTGAGTTGAATTATTTCTTGTAATTGTAATATGTTTATGTCAATATGCTTATCCAATGACAATATACGTAATAAATTGGCATAATTTCTATCCTTTTAATGGTAGCATTTGTACCAATGTCCTAAATAGGAATGTTTCAATTTATAATTCAATAGAAGAATTATTGGGAATTTATTTTCCATAGAATAAAGGACCTCCATGCATCATATTCAAACTCTATATATGACCTATGTTGGTAAACAATCACCTCCAAGGGTAATATGGGCACCATCACAAGATTAGTTGTGCACTAGGAATGTGTTTACATGTTTAACCGAGGACACAAGAGAAGAATAATTGTGTCTATTTCCCTAAATGATACTCATGAGGATAAATATCCATGAATAAAACCTAGTACATGTAAAATTTATATGGATAAAGGAATGGAAACATCCTTGAACAACCAAACAAAAAACTTGTATAATATCTCTAAACTACTAAAGGGATACGAGCACCATAATAAAATCACAACATACACATTGAATAAGAATATGTCTTAGGCCTCCATTGTGAATCATTCATGCGACCATGGTTAGGGTTGTTTAACATTTTAGTGCAATATGGTTGCCATAAGTAGGTTTTGTGCATTAAAAATGGGATTTGATGTTTAAAAATAGTAAGAGGGGGAAATAAGGGGCTTAATGTTTTTGGGGAATTAAAGATGGGTCTGTTGGCCTAGACCATGGTTAGAAAGAAGAAAAAACATCATTACATAGGCACACAAAGCTTTTAGGAATTAATAACTATGAACAAGGCCTCCAACTATGACACATGCCCTCTCTATGGGGTACTTAACCCCAAAGTGGTGTTTTGGTCACCATTGGGTGGTTTTTTTTACAAATGGGATGGGCGTAGGGGCCTTTGTTATCCCTAAAATATGTCCAAATGCTAAAGGTGAGGGAAGTTTTGCAAAGTTGGAGGAAATTTTGCAAAGTTGTGAATTTGTGTAAGAAAAATGCATACACATTTTTAATGCGTGCATATTATTAACATGTGCACACTTTCCATCTCCATGTTGATCTCCATTTCCAATCACATTTTTAAGATATTATTGACATATTTATTGCTCATGAAACTTTGATGAAACTACACACATTTATGGATATTTGTATGGAAATTCCATATGTGTGTGTGTGTGTGTGTGAAAATATATTGTTTTTTTCTTTTTTACTTTTACATATATCATAATACTTAAATACTTAGGTCTTTTATTCATGATGTAAGCTTTTATTTCCTAGCCCATTTGAAGGAAGAGGAATACCTTCATGCTAAAAAAAAAGAATTTATTGATTAAATTTTAAAAGAATATAAAATTAATATTAAAAAAATGTGAAAATTGTGATCCACAAGACTATACAAATTTGTTTCAAGGAATTACATAGTTTAAATACTACAACGAGCACAAACAAATGCATTATATTTTAAAAGGAAAGTAACAAGAACAAAACAATTTGTGAATTCTAATTGGATTTCCTATATTTCATTTTTGTAAAACTTATATTAATACGTTATGTATGTTCTTCTTATAACTCCCAGAGTCAATAGATAATTTATTTTTATTATTTTAATTGAAAATAGTGTGCCATAAGAGAGAAACAATTTTTCTTTTAAGTAAAATTTGGTATTACCTCATAAGTTTGGAATCCATAGAATAACTAAAGAACCTCGAGTGTCTTCTTCCAACAATGGAAATGAGAACCAGACCCAAGTCCAAAATAAAATGTCCATGAATGCTCTATTTATCATAATTAAATGTTCATCTATCTGGCTTAGGGGCCAATAAAACATTGCATCTATCAAAAAAGAAAAAAAATGAAAAAAGCTAAAGCTAAGACTAAGAAACTTCATACACCCTATGCTTTGTTACTTCCATCACTCTGAGTAGAATGCGGCCAAGATGGAGTGATAAGGTAAGTTTGGCAGTAGGCGGGGCATCATCGGTTGACAATATCTCCTGAAAGAGTGTCACAAAGTATATCCAACCTATGACTAGTGATATCTTGGCGGAAGATTTGTTCTCCAAAATCCTAGTGCACGTCAAAGATGAGTTGCAAATGTTCCTCAAAGAATCCATGTGGTGGATCCATTGATGATGTGGTAGGCATATTTTGAGTAATTTTTGGTGTGTATGTGTCCATGCAAGTGGCAGCAAGAGAAATTCCTTCAGCGAAAAATGTGGGTTATCTCCTCAATGATAGGGAAACTTCATTGCTCGTCTAGAGACTGTCTTGGAAAACTACCACCCACTTGAAATAAAGAAACTGAAAAATATTGAGTGTCCTCAAGAGAGACCAGTGATGACTTGATTGGAGATGGGGTTGGAACAAGTGGATATTCCTCCTCCATCAAGATAGGACCCCAATTGAAATTTTCCTGATTGTTGGCAATGAAATGAGTCTCAACAATGGGTGAAGCAAGGGGAGGAGGGGAACTAAGGCAGGGTTGAATACCAAATGGAGGAGAAGTGGGGTGAGTACATATAACAAGATAATGATAGTTATTTTGGCCACACTTGGGCTTGCCACATGTCCTTGTCATGGTTTTGGAGGAGAAACCCGAGAACCAGAGGCAAGGAAGTAAGATAATTGGAGGGAGAAAAACCAAAGGTGGTTACAAGGAGGGAGGAAAATCATCAAACAAAGAAAGAATGAGGTGTAGTGAATGAAACATGAAAAAAAACTCGTATATGTTACCTTTCCAAGACTTTGAAGTTGTCATTAATCCCGAGTTGACAACACTCAACTTCCTTGTACCTATGTGTATGATGTTCTCCATGATTGCAAATTAGAGCATGGAGTTTCCCATGTGGATTAGACTCGCACTGAATGCTTTAGAATTAATGTCATGCATAGGAGTGAAGATTTAAGGGAAGGTGATGGATGTCTACATTTAAAATTTGGGTTTCATGTGGACTAGTGGAACCCCATACGGGGAGGAATAGTCCCTTTGAGCCAAATCAAAGAATTGTGTTAACATGGGAGGGGCAGGGAAGAATGTGGCATCGATAAATCATCTCCAAATAAAGAGAATCCTTCCTTTATTAAATTTTGAACTATTTTTTTAGCATATTGATGAATGTAGGAAAGGATGAGAGTAATATTAGGATGTAGGAGGGAATGAAAGACTTCCATGGAACTGAGAAGATTCCAACTAGGGGAAACTCTTCTGGGTTTTGAACCATTCATAATTATAGTGTCCAAAGAGATAATAATTTGGGAATCCCCTTCGATGACAAGTCAAGTCATATCCAAGATGGAGTCCAATTGAATTCCTTTAATGAGGCCCTAGAGTTCCAATGACTTGTTAGAATCCCAACCTAGATTACCAGCCATGATATGTTTTAGTTGTCCATTACTATCCCTAATAATCACTCCAAATATCATGGTTCTGTAGTTTTCTTTGGAAGAACCATCAAAGTTCAACTTAAAAAAAAACTTGTGAAGGACATTTCCAAGTCATGGGGATATGAGTGTGTGGAGGGTGGGGATTAAGGTTAAGAGTGGGGTGAGTGGGGTTGATATTTAAATGACACTAGGAGAGGATTATTATTTCAGTGGGGTTACATGAAATATCTTTTTGAGACCACTGTTGATATATGATCATTTCTTGAGTGTTGTCAAAACTCTTATCTCAGAAGAGGGGTGGTGGAGAGGACCTGGAGTAGAAGGCTCATTTTCTTCTCTCCTTCCATATTTTACAAACAAAAAAACCTGGTAGTAACTTCCAAATCCTATTGAATATGGGGTTGTGGAAAGTTTTTTATCCCTAGTTCTCAATGCAGATAGTTATGCTATTCTTGTCTTTGTTCATTTTCCTCATGATGTGTGCCACCCTGTCCCAAATTTCATTTCTAGAAGAACAGTGATTCTATACATTGTCCATTGAATCATCTTTTTTCATATAGAAGTGGAAAATCCACAGTCTAGTGAATCCTCTTTTCCTGAGATTGTCCTAGGTAAGAATGCAATTCCAAACAAGGAGCCATAGAAAGTGGAGATCTTTGGAGAGAAGTGTGAATTCCAAACAATTTTCCCATTTTTTTTCACTTGGTTGAAGGCAAAATTTGGCTTTGAGGTTATAGGCTTATTTAATTGTGAATGAGCCAAGAGGAGAGTGACCCCATCGTAATATTTCCTTACCATCTTGAATTTTCACCTTCCTCTGAGTTGCTTCTTCTTGCCAAGGACTTAGATTGCAGTCATCTGATATATTGAGATCTGTGTTGATGTTTTGGTAGATGTGGGGGAATATTTCCCTCTTATATGACCTTTCTTAGATATTAATAAGATTCTGGAAGCAAGATATCCGTCAAATAGATGTTGAAATACCCTAGAAGATAAGTCGGCCCAGAAGAATAAAGTACAAAGAAAAGAAACCTTCCCAAAAGAGAATTCAACCGATTTAGAAGGACAAGAAGACTATAAATAGAGGATGTCTTGGCTCATTTG
>JASDQU010737369.1:112455-140531 GCA_032191745.1 Picea mariana | reverse complement strand
GAGGCCCACGTGCCCTCTTATCCCTCCAAAATCCTACACCTAGATCTTCAAACCCTAAATCCATCCTTCTCTTCCGCCTCTTTCCTCTGTCGCCTAGCCATTCTGTTGTGTCCCTCTGCTCTTGGCACTGGTGTTGGTCTAATCGTGGCTTGTGAGGTTTTTTTTTTGTTTGTAAAAGGTTTTTGGGTAATGGGTCCTGTATTAGCCTGCGGTTCGTTTTTTTTTGTTTCTTTGCTTGGTCCTGTGCCTCCTCCCATGGTTTGGATCTTTATTTGCAAGTCGCTTGGCCTGGTGACTGTGCTCTTGGGTGCTCTGTGCTTCGCTTTGGTGACTTATGTGTTGGTTTTGTGATAGCTATGGCATAGAGAAATGCTTCACATGGTAACAAATGTGGGTATTCTCCTCAGTGATTTACACTTGAACTCAGTTTCTAACTCTTGGGTGATGATTGTCATTTTCTTTGTGGTCTGGTGCAGGGCCACTAGGCTCCAACTTGATAAAAATGTGTAGTGCACAATCGATGGGGCCGATATCCCTTGATGTTTTTGTGGATGTATTGCTCGACACTTGGTTGCTTTGGTATTTTCTTGTGTTTTGTTGTTGTTGCGTCTGTGAAATGCCGGAGCGAGGGTTTTGGTGCAGCAGGGCTGCCATTAATTTCTTGCAAAAGGAATCTCTTTTCTGCGATCCGTTCACTAGTTTCGGTTTAAAAATGTAGAATTTAGCCACTGTTTCGTTGGAGGCATGTCGTGGAGTACCTCTGACAGGACTCTGGAAGATGCTGCGTGGTTTGTTGCATGGCTTTCTTCTGACAGGACTCTGGAAGATGCTTGTTTGGAGCTTGGCTCGTGGGTTAATTTAAATGGTCTCTTGCCCCTTGTGGGCTCTCTCCTTGGCGCCTTGCGTATGGATTCTCGATGTTTTATGGTGTATTCTCAGCTCTTGGTTGAAGGTTAAAGATTTGGTTCGACACGTTGTGAAAAACTATGCACCCATAATCTTCTTCTGTGGCGATTGAAATGAGCTCCTCCCTTACATGTGATATGAGATATCTTGGTACGTATTGCATATGCTCAGACTTTACACATGATCACGATATGACTTGGAGATTGGGTTCGAATAATAAAGACCCAACATTTTTTTTTCTTTCTTTATATTTTTTTTTGGTTGCAAATTTAATATTTTTTTTACTATTTCTGTTTCTGTTTCTAATTATATATATATATATATATATATATATATATATATGTTGATGAGTGCAAGAGCACAAAGGTGTCATGGAATCCTCTTCCACGTAACTTGGTTTGGCGCATGGGTAAACTCCTCTTCTGCGTTGTATTGTGGCAGGTGTTTACCAACTGTGGAATTTGGATCCCGGTGCTTAACTTAGAGATTCGACATGGTGTGCACAAAGGTATTCATGTAGACTCTTCCTCCTCGAGGGCTTGGCATTTGGCACTGGGATTTGTGTCTCTGACTAACTCATGTTGTGTGCTGGTGTAAGTGCTCGAATCGACAGATGTGGACTTGGATAAATAGAGATTGGGCCCGTGTGCCTAAATATTTTTTTATTTTTATTTTGCGTATGGATCTAGGTGCAGAAGGATGAAGAGAGCTACCATGCAAACAAACAACTGTAATGTTAAAATATCCCTTGCACTGCTTATTATCTTTGGCATGATTCGACTTGCTGCACTGGCTGGCTTGGCTACTATGGTAATTTTGATGGTTATTTGTTTATTCCTAGCCTCAAAACAACATAAATATATGACATAGGTACTATCTTCCAAAGATAACCATATGAAGGTCACTAATGAAGCAATAAGCAACATGAACATTATTAAGTTGCAGGCCTGGTATGAATGGTTTCATAGGAAATTTGATGTTGCTCATGCTAAAGAATGCATTTGGATAATGAGGATTATGTAGACTGCTGTTGTAACCATTTTTCTTCTATGGTTATCACCTCTTGCAGTTTCTGTTGTATCATTTGGCTCATGCATACTGATGTAGATAGAGCTTACTCCATTTTTTTTTCTCCATTTGTATATATATATATATATATATATATATATATATATATATATATATATATTGTTTGTTTAATTAAGCCAAGTGCCAAAATTTATTTAACACTTTAAATACGTATAATATTAAACCAATTTCCTTTTCCAGGCATATTGTTTATATATTATATATAGATTTGTGTATATAATAAAATCAAAATTTACACTTGGCTTGCAGGTTAGGTGGAGGTGGCGCTGGAACTTGGAGGGTACAATTCCATTTCTAAGTTGGGTAAGTGGGTAGGTAGGCCCTTAAGGCTCCAGTGCTTCAAACTGGAGCTTTGATACCATGTGTAGTGGCCGTAAAATACAAATTTACATACAATTTAAAATATATTTCCTTTCTCTATACGTAAATCATTCATTCACATCCTACAAGCATAAAAATTTTGCTGGAATTCAAATCTATTTACAGCATGAAAAATAACTTAACATAATAAAATTTAATTACCTCTTCCTGATGTTAATTTCTCCGCTGACCTAGTTATCTAGCCTGTTGCTTTGTTGTTGCCTGATGCACTGATCAACTCTTCCCAAACTGTGTTTCCTCCCTGCCAGCTAGGAACAAACTATCCTACTTCCTAGCTCCAGGATATCGCATGGATAATCTGGCCCCCATGCCTAAAACCCCCAGCAAACCGGTGCCCCTTACCTCTGGTTCACCAAAAACCCATAAAACAAACTCCCTACACCAGAAAAATAATCACCTCCAACATACAGTCTTTTTCCCCTTCCAATAATTCTTCCTCCTCCCCAAAATAATCCTCCTTTTCTCGTAAGACTCCTCCCGTCATATACCTCCTTCACCGACCCTTTCCTCCTCATTAATTTCCTTATCCCTACATTCATTATCTTATCCTCTTATTTAATGTCTTATCCTATTATTTAATATTTCTTATCCTTATATCTAATGTTTCTTATCCCCTCCGTATACATAAATCATTTAAACAAATTAAAATTATTAACCCTCTTAAATTTATCACCCATGTCATTGAATGTGATAGGTAATTAATTAATTAATCAAAATTATAACAATTAATTAATTAATATTATTATGCCAATCTTTGTTTAATTAAAACCATGTTAGGACAATTAATTACCTAATTAATTTTTACTTAATAATCCCTAAGCATATATTCAACTAGGGTTGTTACACTCCCAAGTCGCACTTGGGTCGCTTTGTCTATGTACTTAGGTCACGACCGAGCCTAGAAGCTTTATTTTTTGTACTTGGTTGTGATGGATGAGACCTCACTCTAATTTCTCGAGGCTTAGTCTCGAGAAGGCTTCCAGTATAAGCCTGAAGATCTTATCCTATTAACCAGATGGACTTATCTCAAAACACCTATAAGAACCAATCCATTTCCATGGGAAAAGAAAGAAAGAAATAACAAAGTTACTCTGGAATTTTGGTGGAATATCTTGGGCAAGGAGCTTGGAAGAAAGAAATCGCTTCAGTTTACACCTGTAAGTTGTAATATTGCTTACTTGGTTAATAGACGATATGTTGGATATTTCCCTCTTAATGATTGTTCATGTAAGTTTGTGTTTTCATTGGAAGATAATTGATATATTTGTATATTATGACATATTATCAAGTTTAGAGGCATCCTTTGCTCATATCTATGTTCCTGTATTAGGTATAGGAAGAACCTAAGGGATCTCAGCCCCTGCAGGGTATAAAATCCCTACAACAAACTAACAACCATACTTGGGAGATTGCTTCTTATGTGATTTCCTTCTTTACATGCTTTATTTCTAAGATCTTTTACCCATTAAAATTTCCTGATCTAATTGCCAGACTTTGTTATGCCCTTTTGTGAGTTTAGTTGAAGAAACCACTATCTTGGATCTGATAGATCTTATCCCAGATATAAATTTTTCTTTGTTATCCGAGTTGGTCATGACTTCCACGTCCACACAGAGTGACCAAAGCCTTCCTGGTTGTGGTTTCCTATTTTTGTAGCAATGACCATATCTGCTCCCAAGTTTTCCAAGAGAGACCACACTCTTCAGTTGCATTGTTTCTCTTACTAGGTCGTGACCCAGTCGCACTGTCTCCCTCTATAGGGAACAATTGACCTATCAAAACTTCTTCTTTGAATATTTTTCCTTCAAATAACTTAGTTATACCCCTTCATACTGGTTTCCTTCAACATTCTAAACCTGTATTAAGTTTGTCTCCTAGATTTTGCATCATTTTTTTTTTCAATTTATGCAATTATCTTCTTTTCGTGCCCATTTTATGTGATTGATAGGTACAAACAAGATCACATAACTTAATCCTTTCAGTCCAGTAGAGGATTAGTTATAGCTTCCTTAGAACATTTTTATTGCAAAGTCTACCATTTTATTAAACAAGTCTCTCTTTCATTAGTTTGGATATTGGTCGTTTCCCAAATCATTTAAGAACTTTTCAAACTGTTGTTTAGACTTAAAATATTTTGGTGTTCTTAAAATTTGCATGCCTGGTTTTTTCTTCCATCTTTTGCATTCATTACTAACATCATCAATTGAAAGTAAAGGATGAAGAAAAATTTATGTTTCCATTTTCATGTAATTTGAAAAAATAAAAGAAACAAAAAACATTTCATTTAGAGTGCTTTAAAATATCATTGAAACATTTATGCTCGGTTGGGAATTTCTTAACCCATTCTATGAGTTTGGTTCAAATAATATTCCTTTTGTCTCATTTGCAAGAATACATAGAAATGAGTATGCATTAGGGATTTTTCTTTTATAGAAATAAAAAAGAAACATACTCTTCTCCCTCTCGTAAATAGGATTCATCGAAAGGAAAATTGTTCAAATTTCATCCCTTTGCATCATTTTGGAGTCTAGTATTTTTATATCATATTTTTCACTTCCCCACAACCCTTTGACTAAATAATAGCCTTAAAAATGAACACACATTAATACAATTAACTATACTTTTTATTTTCTAAGAACACCAACATTAGTCTAGGTATAAGGTATTTGTATTAAGATAAGTGAGTAAATCATCCAAGGCCACAAACACAAACCATAGAATACTAAAGAGTGATTAAAACCAACTTTAATGTATGCATAGATGGGACCCCCCTCTCACATAGGGGTTACACACGAGGTCGCATACGACTGAGAAACAAATATTACCTCTCTGTGTCTTAACCATATGTAGTGGAAAGATAGTGTCTTGGGAATTATTCTTGAGAACCGGTTGTTTCCACCTGGTCTTAGAAATTCATGAATCCCAAATCCATTCGGGATCCTCTGAATTTTTTTTTGATCCTCTTGTCCTCAATCCTCTTGAGGAATTTTGTACTTAATATCCTGCCCATACTTTCAGACCCGATTGTAGACGATACCCTCCTAGAGGCTGACTATGATATGGTAACCTTATTTTCCATAATATTTAGGGCTCTCACACAAGGTGTTGGAAAAGGGGAGTCTTCGATGTACCTGGATCAAACATTTTTCAAACTCACTCAAATTCCTTGGAGGGAAACCCATAGATAGACCATCAAGAAGCTTGCACCAAGGTGTAAGTCGATTAAGTAGGTTGCCAATGTAACTAATCCATACACTTATCCCCTCCCCTTCTCACATGTTCCCACAATGTTGGATTTCATAACCAACTAGTGAGCTCATGGCAAGAAGCTTTGGTTTGTTTGTTTGATTTCTAGATTTTTTTAGCGCGTGTTTCTTCTTTTCTTTAGTTTTCTTTAGGAATGTCATTGTCATATCTCAATCATGGTCGATAAAAAATTGCGTACGTCTTATAGGATGCTACATTTTCCACCACTACATTATGAACGTTTACTTCCCAACTCACCTGAAGATCACCTTCTAGAGGAAAACCACTTTGAGGCCGGAAGTGTTGTTACCCCTTTTCTTGAACACCTAGAAGGAGATAACTTTCAAGAGGGTTTTGTACTCACTACAAATCAAACCTTGACTAACTCTTTCGGTCCTCTCCTTTTTCAGGTAAACTCTACCAAAGAACATAAACTAGGTACCGATTACCAATGTCTACCTCTTGTACCCTCTGAAGACATCGTGAGCATGGAAACCCAACAGATCCATTTATTAGATGATTACATAACACCACGAAGGGTTTCAGGTCAATATGACCCTATGTGAACCCCTGAATGACTCCATGACATCCTCTATAGAGTAGATACAATAATAGACTCTTATTTCAAACTCTTGCAACCATATCAATCACATGCTTCTTCACACACCCCTCACCCCCCCATATCTCGTATCTCCCATATATTACAAACTTATTTCCCCCATTCCTCCCCTACTTACTCTACACCACAACTAGCTCTGTTGAACGTTGCCACAACTCAAACATCAACAATGACATATGTATCATATGTTGTCCCCAACAATTTACCACTAGCTTCAAGAACACAACCTTCTAAACCCCCCAATGTGGGGAAATTTTTTTTTACCCATTGTTTGTAGGAGGTTATCCCAACCTATTTGGAAAAAAACCTTGATCAAGAGGATTACCTCCCCAAGGAATCCAAGTAATGGGTTTTTTCCAACAAATATCCATGAGCCATCCTTTCGCTAAGGTAAAACACTTGTACCCAAGAAAATATTTTAGCCAACATATTTACGATGGGAAACCCTCAACTTCAAAATACTTTTTAATAGGGGAATTTCCTACTATTGGGACCAAACCTTTATCTAGATTGGGGAAAACCCCAACTACCAGACAACACCCACTAGGCGACAAACTATTCCCTCTACCACTAGCCTATTATATGGCCATTTGTACCCAGGGATAGATAATACCATATGGAACCAACCTCCACAACCAGGAGGACCCCATGGAGTCCCACCCTATGTTGGAGGATCTATCGGTGAACCCCTTAGAGGACCACCCCATGGTGGAGGGGGGCCACTGTATGGAGGTGGACCTCCTGGAGGACCACTTTATGGAGGAGAGCCTCTTAAAGGAGCAACTTATGGAGGAGGACCCCATGGAATACCACCCTATGGAGGCAAATATCCTAGGGAACCACCTTATAGAGGAGGACCCCCCGGAGGACCACCCTATGTAGGAGGACCCTCTAGTGGAACACCTTATGGAGGAGGACCTATAGAACAAAAAGCATATGAAGGAGGACCACATAATCCACCTCCATAGGTCAACAAACAACTTCCATTTTTGGAAACTTTAGATTTTCCTTATCTTTTAAGGTGGACCAATGATCCCATACGACATTCCCCTTTCTGGCCGCCCATTCTTGCCAAAATACCTTCCGATGTTCCCACATTCGATGGAAATCCTGGAGAATATCCAAACAATCATGTGATTACATTCCACCTATGGTGTTCTTCGAACTCCTTCATGGATGATTCCATTCGATTACGACTTTTCCAATGAACTCTTACACGATCCGCAACCAAATGGTATATAGAGTTATTGTGGAACTCCTTTGGCGACTTTAATTCCCTTGATATGGAATTTTAGACACACTTTGAATTATCGATCCGATAGGAAAATGGTACTGATATTTTAACATTGTTGCACCAATCGAACTACACCCATATCTCTAATCACATTCATGAGTGGAGATGTCGATGACGACTAATTAAAGAGAAAATATCAGACCAACTATTAGTTGATTAGTTTACCAAGTCTCTTTTTCCACCCATTGCTCGATATGTCATCATGGGAGGCACCATTACTGAGGAACAATGATTCAGGAGGATCTCGATGGCCACCCACCTTGTCCAACTAGCTAAAAATAGTTTTTTGGTAATGCACTAGTTTTAGTAGTTTTTCAGTTCCTGAACTTCCGAGGCCATTTTGAGGGCCTAAATGATGATTTTTCACGATTAGGAACCTTAAAGACAACCAAAGGATCTAATTGAGCTCCCTAAATGAAGGTCATCTTCAATACCTTTTCAACCAGCTATCATGTGTCCTAAACAAAGATGGTGTGCAACCACAGATTTATAATATTAACACAGAGACACTGAACAATAAAAAATATACAATAAAACATGGTTTCTATTAAACAAAAATATGATGAAATATATTCATCCATATTATTTTGAGAACGACATGAAGACATAAATATAACAAAGATATGACAAGTAAATACACATAAATATTGCAAGAAACATGAAAATATAATAAAACCTAACTTCTATTAATGAATAAAAGAGACAAACATTGTAGAACAAAAATTGGCAGAATGAGGTAGCTTATCTCTTAAAATAAAGAGATGTTGGCTATGCTTCATTCAAAACAAGATTTACATCACAATCCATTGCATGCTTATAGGGATTTCTTCACCTCAATTATATATGAGAGTGTGAGAGGAGAACAATTCCCATGATGCATGTGGGATAAATTAATCCAAGTTTATAAAATTCAATAGACATGTAAAACACTAGGAATTCCTAGGCAGTCACCCATCTGAGTAAAACTCTACCCTGAGCGTGCTTAACAGTAGAGTTTTAATGGGAACTGGTGCATTAACACTATGTTGTAGGAATGTACATAAGAGAATTAGGAAATCATTACATGATGTCTATAATTAACAAATGAAGATGGTATTACATTCCATTCCCCATCAAAAGGTTGAATATCATGATTTGTCAAAACCATAGGCTTTAAATGTTGATTCAATGGATAAGGTGGATGGCCATCGAGATCCACCTGGATCATTCTTCCCCCCTTAGGAAGAAATGGTCCCCATTGCGTCAAGTTACCTCAGGAGATGGGGAAACTTCTACTAAATATGAACTTTGGTGAGTCGTTGGCCTTGTTGAAGTAAATTTCTCGCTTATACTTTGCATGTGGAAGGATGTCATGAACATGTTGGAGGTGTTTGATCCATTCAATAGATATGGCTACACAATCCACCTTGTTCTGACTGTGTGAGGACTCTGTTGATGAATATGCAACAAGAAGAGTTATATCAATGGGGGCTAATGGTTGGAACCCCAAGCTCACTTGAAAAGGGTTGTGGCCAATAGATCTATGTCAAACATATTTAAGACTCTCATTCTATTTGTGCTCCTCTACAATATTTTTGACCTTCTTCTGTTGGATAGAAACGTCTTGGGTTGAGGTTTTATTGGTCACATTGACCTCCTGTTCACCATTTAACTTGATCATGAATAGGGAAACTTTTGTGGTCTAAGATATTACTTTGCGACATTTTTTATTCTATATCAATGTAGTGGCAGTAGTCAGAGCTACTTATGGTACCCTGTAGAACTGACCTCCTAGAGTAACAATGACACTGTGAGGCCGAGACTCATAGATAGCGTGACATTTCCACATATATGGTTTTCCTAAAATAACATCACAGACTTCAAGTGGGCAAACATCACACACTACCTCATCCTTGAAGGGCTTGATTCCATAGGACATGAGGCACTACTGACTAACATGGATGTATTATCCCCGACTCAACCATTTAATGGTGTATGGTTGGGGGTGTGACAATGTTGGAAAATTCAATCTATTGACAACCTCGAATGAGATTAGGTTCTTCTTAATCCCGCTATCAACAATGAAATGTAGTGGGGTCCCCTTTACCCACATCTGTGAGTGGAAGAGGCACTCCCCCTCTTCAATCCCCTCTGGTTCTTATAGTTTAATTTTTCTGGTCTTGTTGGTAGCAGTGGTTTCAACATCGATGATATATTTCCCTTTATGATGTTGTGAATCAAAGTCTGAGTTAGGTTCTAATTATTTTTCTTTGAGCTCAATCACTAGTGATTATGTCGAGTGACATTCATCAGTGCTGTGCCAAGGGATTTTGTGGAACTCACACCACTTTTCTATGTCTTTCTTAAAATTCCCATTACCCTTCTTTTCCTACATCTTTGACTGCCTCTCTTGAGGTTGGCCTTCCTTGTTGATTTTTCCTTCGTTTTGTTATTTAGGGTTTCATTTTCCATGCTTCTGTTGTGGTAAATTTATGAGAGGAACGAGATGAAACCACAGATTTATAATATTAACACAGATAAACGGTGAAAAATAACATAGATATAGTAAAATTTGGTTTCTATTAAATAAGAAATATGTTGAAAACTGTAAAATGCAAATTGAAAACAAGATTGCTAGAATGGTGGCAGCTTATCTCTCAAAAGAGATGTGATGGATTTTCTCATTCAAAAGAATATGAGTACAATGAGGATAAGAAGGAATTTTTACAATAAACATGGATGACAACACCCTATACATCCAAAAACCTAACCCTATGAGATGAAGTGCAAAAAGTCATGTTGGCTTCGTTGGGGTAAGTTAGTACATAAACTTCTTAGGATCATAACTTTTTCATATAATATCCATTTAGGGTGCACGATATCTTGTTGGAAATATATTTCAGAGGAGCCTCATTTATGGGGATAAATCAGATCCTTTGGCTATTTTTTAGGTGCGTAATCCTAAAAAAGTGTCTTTTAGTCCCTCAAAATTGCCCCAGATGTTCAGGAACCAAAAAACTGTTAAAAATAGTAAGTTGCAAAAAACGTATTTTGAGCTAGTTGGATAAGGTGGGTGGCCACTGAGATCATCCTAGATCAATCCTCTCCCCTTAGGAATAAATGGCCTCCATTTCATTGATTTCCCCCATTAGATGAGGAATTTTTTATTGAATTTGGCCCCGGGTGAGCCACTTGCCTTAGTGCAGGAGCTGTCCTGCTTTTACAACCAGATAAAGTTGGATCCTCTACTAGAAAGTTCCCTTGACCTGTGTGTCCACGATCAGATGAATGGATGCTTGTTCCATGCATTCAAAGTTTATATTTTGGCTTCAACTATTCTTTTATCTCTAAGGTGTCCAATAATGGTGGAAAATAAGGTCGAAGGAGCTCCACATTGAATGTTGGGTGCAAGCCAAGGAATGGGGTAAGGTTGATCTCAAAGTAATTGTCACCCACATCGTTGGTGATGGTCTAGCGTCCATAACAAAGTGGAAGAAGCTTCCGATGAGGCCATGTAAGGCATTATTTCTTCAAGTGCAACCAAACTTTGTCTCCGACCTAAAACTGGTGTGGCACTGAGTGTTGATCATGGAGCTTCTAGTACTTGGTATTGAAATTATATAAAATATCCTCAACCTATTGGAGGATGTGTTGGATCCTATGAATGAATCAGGTGTGTTTGTCAAATCCAATTGGAGCATGCGATGAGTCTTTCTAGGTGGTCGCAAGGGTTAGTGCAACATCCATAGGACCTAATGGTTGAAATCCCAAGCCTACCTGAAAGGGGATGTGTCTGGTTGAGCTATGATAAACATAGGGAATACTCTCATCCTGGGTTGGGGGGTGCTTGGATTTGTACATGCACAATATGTGCATGATCATCTAGTTGATGACCTTGGTTTTTCCATCCATCTGTAGGTGGACAGAAGTGGACTTGGTGAGCTTGGTGTCCAGTAGTGACCAGAGGCTTGACCAAAATCTATTGAGGAACCAACTATCGCGATATGAGATTATGGTTTGTAGGATCCCAAAGTGTAGCCACACTTGTTCAAAGAATATATTGGAAGTGGCCTCTACTATGATGCTCTTCTTGTAGGCAACCAAAATCTCCATCTTGGAAAAGCGATCAACAACCACAAAAACATAGTCATTTTCCCGCTTGGTGGATGGAAGGATCAACATGTAGTCCATAGACATGGATTCCCAGGTCATGGCAAGAGTTGGCAGAGGAGTTTGCAGGCCTTGTTTTTTCATGGTCAGTTTGGAAATAACACAAGAAGTGTAGGACTGGATATACTTTCTGACATAATGTTGAATTTCCATCCAATAGAAATTTCACTGCAACATTGCCATTGTATTTTCCACTCTGGAGTGTCCTTCCACCTGAATATAGCGGGCTTCCCAAATTAGCTTCACTCACTCACTTGATGGAACAAATAAATGTCCTAGATGGCACAACATCTTGTCCTGAAGACACACATTGGTGAGAGTTCTATTTTCACCCAACATCTGGTATGTTTTGGCAAAGTCAATACCCGTCTCATAAAAATGGGGCCACCTGGAGGTCTCGTGGCCACAAGAATTGAGTAATTTGATGAGTGTCATGACTTGAGGTCAGCTAAGTCAATCAACGAATCGGTTGGTACTTCCTGTTTTATACTTGATATTAAGGTGGAACTACTGCAAATATATGGACCACTTCTGATGGAGGTCATTCTTCAATTTTCCTTGTGTCTGCATGAATTGTAGCGACTTATGATCAGTGTGGATGGGTGGTGCCTTCCCTAGATTGCAGTGCCTCCACTAGTGGTAGGATTTCACAATGGCGTACATTTCTTTATCATAAGTAGGGTAGTTACAGACAACATCTAATAGTGTCTCACTATGATAGGGCATGGGGTGGTCATGCTGAGTGATGACTATGCCCACAACATCATTTGAAGTATCTTTCTCGATCTTAAAGGGTTATTGCAGGTCAGGTAATGAAAGCACTGGGGTGGAGCACAAGCACTTCTTCATATCATTTAACTCTATCTATTATTACATGCCCCCCCACAAATGTTTCCTTACTACCAACTTTGGTTATTTCGCTGTGGGCCCATGCAATATGGGAGAATGCCAACATGAACCTTCGATAGAAATTGGCAAGTCCTAAGAATCTCCAAAGATCAGTGAGTGTGGTTGGGTCTATTGATTCATGGATGACTTGGATCTTGGATCTATCAACATGCACACCATGTGTATCAACAATTTAGCTGAGGCACTAGACCTTGTCCATGCAAAAGGATCATTTTTCCAAGTTGGCATATAGCTTGTGTTGTCGCAGAGTGTGCAGAACCTATTAAATATGATCCAAGTGTTCAACCCAAGTATTTTTGTAGTTGAGGATGTCATCCAGATATCGTCCATCATCCTCATGAAAATAATTATTAAAAGGATGCAAGATATCGTCCATCATCCTCATGAAAATTACTGGGGAATTTTTCAAACCAAAGGGCATGACCAGCCATTCAAAAATACCTTCTTTTGACTTGAAGGAATGTTTTCATACATATGTTTGTTCTATTACAACATAATGGTATCCAGAATTTAGATCAATCTTACTAAATTATTTCCCCCCCTTGAGTTGATTAAGGAGATCGTCGATTCGAGGAATCGGGTACCGGTTCCTGACTGTGATTTTATTTAGAGCTTGGTAATCAACGCAGATTTGCCAAGTCCCATCTTTATTTTTCACCATCATGATTTGGCCTCCACAGGGTGATGATATGGATTAGATGTGACCCTTCTAGAGAATTTATTGGATATGATGCTTGATCTCCTCATTTTCTAGCAAATATCGGTGATAGACTGGCCCATTCGGTAGAGGTGCATCGGGTTTCATATTGATGGGATTCTTGACCTGACACTGCATAGGTAACCCAATAGGTGATAGGAATATGTATTTGTATTCTTCCACAATCTTATCCACTTGCTTCTACTGTTTGGAGAGGTTGGACGTGGAGGCCATGGATGTGGCTGCAACCTTTTTCTTAATATGAGAGTGAATCATGAAGAAGACAAGCTTCCTGGTCTAAGAAATGACCTTCCTACATTTCTTGGCATAGATCAAGAAAATAACACTAGGTGGGAATGCCTCAGGTATCATGTACAATTTCCTGTTCAAAGTAACAATAACATTGTGAGGCCTAGAATCATATACAACATGGCATTTCCATAAATAAGGTTGGCCCAAAAGAACATCACAAACTTCAAGGGGAGAAACATCACACAATACCTCATATTTGAATGGATCAAACCCTTCCTTCCTTAGGTTTGTTAATAATATGTTGAGGGACTCATCACCAGATGAGATATAATGAGCATTTGTTATCCTCCTCCATCTTGTAAAACTATAAAGAGGTACTCATCGATCATGGTGGGGAATTTTTAGAGGGGTTTTCCATCTTATTGTCTTCATTAACTAGAATTTTTCATTACTTTTTGTTTCCCTTGAACAATGCACCTATTTTATCACCCCATACAATAGTTGGGTTATCCATTTTCTCTCAGTTGACCACCATTCCCATCATTGTGTGACATTCCCCTCACTATTCCATGAACAATTATTATGGTATTGACTATTTAATGTTTTTGAGTCACACAATTTCTTGTGCATACTTGTTTAAGGTAAGTCCTAGATACATCAGTCATCTATCGTCCCTTTATGCTTGTTTATTACCGCTGTCCCTATGTCGTTCTTTCTCCACTATTATCATTTTCACACCATCCATATTTCCTTGTTTCACATCGATTGATGGGGGATACATCAAGGCCCTCCTTCAATGGATTTAATCATATAGAATTTATCTCATTGTCCGGGATTGAAATCTAGAAACCCACCAGTACCCTTAGACTTGCAGACATGAGTGGCATGTATCCTTTCATTTTGACAGTGGGTTCAGATCATTGACTCATGTTAAATGACTGCATGAATGTTTGAATTCAACTCCTTTATTCACACTTCGAAGATTGTAATTGGTATCTTGGGTTCCATCATCACATCGGTGGAGTCCCTCCCGTCTGATAATGGTATACATTGATGAATGGTAATCAGACTACTTCTACCATGCTCGACTTCAACTCCTTTATTCACATGTCATAGAATCATACCATTTGGATTATGGATGAAGACATTGGGGAATATTACTACCATGTCAAAAGATATTCTTTCCCAAGCTGTGATGGACATTATTTACGAGCACTTCACTCGTTTCTCACTTTTGTGTGTGACATCACATACATCCACATTTTTACTTGGTCATGGCTATGATTTCACTTCCATCATTCATGGATCCAAAATGTATACTTTCATGGCCATGAATCGAGTCATGTTTCCTTCTTTATGGATCAATGGTGTACTCTGCTATGGCCATCATTTGCGGCATGGATAGATCCATAGTGAATTTATGGTGGCTATGATATCATTTGTCTTACTAAGCATGAGAATGCTTGACTCGGGGATATTTTTTGGCACAAAACCCCTTCCCTCGAGTAGAGGTCAGTACAGGATCTTTTCCAAACCACACCAAGAGTTAATTAAACCCTTTGTTTAAGCCCGCGAAAGATTTCGGGCTTCGCGAGTTGGAGGTTCACGACACAATGCCACAACTCTTGCAATCACTGAAATGTGAAATGTCAATGACGGTTGACCCCTCCAATGAGACGAGCACACACCCCTGTTACCCACTAGTTCCGGCTTTTGGGACTTCCAGCGAACAACCAACATTCGTTCCTCTTCCCTTATGATTCCCCGAACTCTAAAATTTCACCTTTGGCGAGATCGACGACTGTGAGTCTTCCTCGATCTAATGGCTCTGATATTTTTGATATTTCACACATCAGGAGTGCATGACTCTCGACCCAAAAATCACTTGTTGCGCCAATCCCCGAATTCCCGAAATGATATGATGGCTCAAGTTGACTACGATCAATAGTCCACATTGATTCTTGATATCAAGCTGGTGGGTTCGTCCAACTCCTAACCACCTTATAGCTCCACTGGATCCTATGGTCCTCATGATTTTGCGAGTTCTCCATGGAGAATTATGACCGCCCAATTCACTTCTCAATGACTTCTTCCCAAATGACTCGATGTTATCCCTCCTAAACTTGATTTCTATGAGACGATTTATGACCTTCATCTCCCTTTGACCACTTCAAGGGTTAAATCCCTCCTGATCTTTCTCTGGTAAACTCAAACTTCCAAAAGGACCCCTACACGCACTCCTTGTGGAAAACCATCAAATAACCTCTGGTTATTTGTGTCTTCGACCCTGTGCACTCCTTGCAATAGTATTCCTTCATATTTCCCCTTGGTTGATAAGTTCAAAGATTTCAACCAGCCTACACACACTTTGCATGGCTATGTGCTTCACTTGCACTTCTGCTAGTATGAGAACAATGATATCTCTCCTGAGCTTTCTGAGATAAAACTCAGACCCTCGTGAACGCACACCTTGTAGACGTTCACTACACTCCTTGCAGGAATTCTCAGGGAGAGAAACAATCGAAACTCATTTTTTCTCCTCTCTTGGAATTCATACATTCAACATGAAATCATGCACACAAAACAACATTGGGATAAATGCATAACAGAGACACAAAACAGCCGTAAACATACCATTTAACTAATGTAAACAGTAAGCATCATAACACCATGAAAATTGAGTCAAAGTCCCTATATTAACTCAAGTGCTTTTGTACATGGGTTCTTCTCTACAGCTCTCTGCTACAAATCTCTTACTTATGAAAATCTGAATGATGATAATGATACAATGATACAAGGGTGAGGGTGTCTATCATCTGTTTTCCCTCCTACACTTCTAAACTGTCTAATCTAGCATTCATATCTACCTACTTTACATTAACAAACTTAAATGCCTATTACATCCGACAGATGAGAGTAATTTCTCTAGATCTGTTCATATCTCCAAGACATAAATGTAAGTACGCTTCTCCTAGCTATTACATTAATGCTTCAGATTTCAAAATTCAAAATGTTTTCATAAAAATGTGTCCTTTTTGCATCTGCACGTCCAGCTGTTCCTTTGGCTAGGCGCGTGCTTTGGCTTTGTACGATGCTCCTACATCGTACTCCCTCACTTGAAAACTTTCATGAACACTTGTTCATGAGCTCTTGCATGGTCTGTCCATGCCTATGAATTATTTCTTCATCCTCCCAACTGGCATCTTCAACTGGATGTCCCTTCCACTTGACCAAGTATTCAAAATACTCTTTTTTCCTGGTCTTTCTGCTAATCCTCTTGTCAATTGTGTTTTCCATATGTGGCTTTTTGGCTACAGGCATTTGTTTTGTCCATTGAACTTCTTTTTGTTCTTCCTCTGCTCCTAGTTATTCATCTCTGTAAGGGTACAAATCTGTGATATTGAATATCAATGAGATTCCAACCCCATTGGGTAACTCAGTCTCATATGCGTTTGCCCCAAATTTCCTTATGAACTTGCACGGTCCAATATTTTTCATCTTTACTTTGTTATACATTCCCCTTGGGAACCTCTCCTTCCTCAAATGTGTAAGAATCAAATCACCAACTTCAAATTGAAGTTCTCGCCTATGTTGATATGCTCTACGCTTGTATTCTTGACTTGAACTCTGCAATCGCTCCTTAATTTGGCTGTGAAGATCCTTGATTCCTTCTACAAAGTCCTCTACACTAGCACTTCTGAATTCATCTTGTTCTGCATCTGTCAATTCAGAAACTCCCCTTGGTTGCATTCCATATACAATTTGGAATGGACACTGCCTTGTGCTTATATTGAGTGAATCATTGTAAGCGAATTATGCCTATGGAAGAATGTGATCCCATTTATTGTGGTGTTCAGTCACTAAGCTCCTTAGCAAATCTCCCAAGCTCTTGTTTAAAACCTTTGTCTGTTCATCCATCTAAGGATGATATGTTGAGATAAAAGACAAACTTGTCCCCAACTTCCTCCATAAGGTCCTCTAGAAATGTCCCATGAACTTGGTATCTTGATTAGAAACGATAGTCTTTGGCAAGACATGAAGTCTGACGACTTCCTTGAAACATAGGTTCGCAATATGAGTTGCGTCACTGGTTTTCTGGCATGGTATGAAATGTGCCATTTTTGAAAATCTGTCAACTACCACAAAGATTGAATCATATTCCCTTTGTTTCGTTGGCAGTCCTAATATGAAATCCATGCTCACTACGTCCCATGACCTTTCAGGTATGGGTAATGGTTGATATAATCATGTGTTCTGTCTTTTTCCTTTCGTGTGCTAACAAATTCTGCACTTGTCCACAAATTTCTTAACATCTGTTCTCATCCCTGGCCAATAATATGAGCTATTTAACTTTATGAACATCTTGTCGTGACCGAAGTGTCCGGCCAATCCTTTGCTTTTTTTTTCCTTCAGAAGGTTCTCCCTCATGGAGAATTTCAGAATAGATAGTTGATATCCCCTGAATAATAATCCATATTGAATAATATAATCAGTCCATTGGCTTTTGTCTCTAAGAATTGGATTCTCAGATGCCTCATATGCCTCCTTGAAATCTGGGTCATCCCTGTATATTTCCTTGAGGTTATCAAAACCCAAAGTCTTGACTCTAAATTCTTTCATAAGAAAACATTTCCTGCTCAAAGCGTCAACAACTTTGTTAGCAATTCTAGAAATATGCTTAGTCACAAAAGTAAAATTCTGCATGAATTCAACCCATTTAGCATGCTTTTGGTTCAACTTCTCCTATCGATTCACAAATTGCAAAGCGTGATTATCTCTGTACAAAAAAAACTCCTTGGGAACCAAATAGTGTCTCCATTTCTTTAGTGCTTGTATGACTGCGTAGAATTCCTTGTCATATGTGGAGTACTTAATCTTCGATTCATTTAGTTTTTCACTAAAATACACAACTAACCTATTGTCTTGTCTCAAGACCGCTCCAATTGCAAATCCACTAATGTCACACCTGACATGGAATGTCTTGAGGAAATCTGCAAAAACTAGAATTGGTTGCTCAGTGGTCTTCTTCTTCAGCAGATTGAAACTCTTCTCTGCTTCCTCCGTCCAGTGAAAAGATTTATGTCTTTTCTTCACCATATCCATCATTGGTGCAACAATTCCACTAAAGTTTCAGATAAATTTCCTATAGAAGCTATCCAAACCATGGAAGCTTCGAACTTCGAACATGCTCTTTGGCGATGGCCAATCCTTAATCCCCTTTACCTTTTTTGGATCCATTTTCAACTCATTTGCAGAGATAACAAAACCCAAATAAATGAGTTTTGTCCTCATAAATGTTGATTTCTTCATATAGATAAATAATTTCTCTTGTTGTAACCTTCTCATTACTGCAACTAGATGCTTTAAGTGCTCTACTTCAGTTTTGCTGAAAATTAATATATCGTCAACATATACAATGACAAATTTTCCAATGAAATCCTTTAGGACTTCATTCATCAACCTCATGAAAGTACCGGGTGCATTCGTCAATCCAAATGGAATGATAATCCATTCATATAGTCCTTCATTCATCTTGAATGTTGTCTTCCATTCATCACCTTCTCTCATTCTAACTTGGTGATATCCGCTTTTCAAATCAAACTTTGAAAAAAATATTGCTCCACTCAAGCAATCCATCAAGTCATCCATCCTTGGAAATGGAAGCCTATATATGATGGTAATCCTATTGATTTCCCTTGATTCTATACACATTCTCCAGCCTTCATCTTTCCTTGGGCTAAGCACTGTCAGAACAACGCATGGACTCAAGCTCTCTCGAATCAATCCTTTGTCCATTAAGTCCTAGACCTGTCTCTTAACTTCTTCATTTACCTGCGGTGTCAACCAATATGTTGCTTTGTTTGGCAAACTAGATCTAGGTATAAGATCAATATGATGACTTATACTCCTGATAGGTGGCAACGAACAAGGTAGTTCGTCCACTACTATATCAACAAATTGTCCCAGCAACTCCTGGATTTCTTCTGGTAAATCATCTATTCTCGTACTGGTCAAAAATATTTTGGGCTTCTTGACCAAAATAAATTGTGTTTATTCCTTCTTCTTAACCTCACCAAGAATTTCCTTCCCACTCATGAGTAGTACATTGTTGCTCATTTATGCTTTCACGTCTTTATCCTTAATCAGCAGCAACATGTGTGTCCTACCATTTTTCTCCAAGGTGTACATGTTCTTTCTCCCATCATGAACCACGTTTTTGTCATATTTCCATGGTCTGCCCAGCAATAGATGACAAACATACATGGGAATGACATCACATAATATTTCATCTTTATATCCCCCTATTTTAAATTCAACTAAGCATTGTTTAGTGACATTTACCTGGTGTCCTTTTTGTAGCCAGGAAACTCTATATGTGCTTGGATGTACAACAGTCTCCAGCTCTAGCTTTTCTACCATCTCTATAGATACATGATTATCTGTGCTACCGTTGTCCACTATGACCTTGCATGCTCTATCCTTAGTTTTGCAAGCAGACTGAAACAAACTATTTCTTTGGGTTCGGTTCTCTTGTTCCTTTTCCGGTTTCAAGAGAACTTTCCTCATCATTAAGGATATTCCACCCCCAACGTCTTCTGCCTCAACATTCCATCCTCGATCTTCGACAATGTGAGTTTCACCACCATATTTCTTCTTATCTAGACACTCATAGGATTTATGTCTGATTTTTCCACAGACAAAGCATTTCACTTCACCTTTTCTGCCTCTTCCTCTTCCTCTAGCTCAAGGAAAAGTATTTTTATCAGCATATTGCCTTCCCTATGAGCTTCCTCCTCCCTGAGGTTGAGTTTGAGGTTTCTTTCCCTCTTCTTTAGGTTTTTGAGTACTGTCCTGGGCAATTCTCCTGTCTCTTCTTTGACTTCTACCTCGACCTCATTGACCTTGCTTCTAGCTCAGCTTCTCTTCATCTTTCAGAGCTATCTGATAAGCATCTTCCACATTTCAAATGATCACCATGCTCATCTCTTATTGAATGTCATATCGCATACCATTCATGTACCTGGCAATTTTTTCATCATCATTCTCCCGATGACCTACTCTGATGTTTATCCTGTAGAATTATTCAGTGTATTCTTTCACTAACATCAGCTTCTATCTCAAATTCTGCATCCTCTGAAATAGAGTGATTTGATAATCCTTGGGTATGAATTTGGCTTTCATTTTTGCAACCATTCTATCCCAACTCTTGATTTTCTGCTTGCCTTTGCAATGTCTGTCATCCTGCAATTCATCCCACCACAGTGTTGCATGCCCTTTAAGTCTAGTAATGACATGTTTTACTTTCTTTCCTTCCTCGACATCCTCATAGTCAAAGTATTTGTCTAGAGCTCTAATCCAGTTTAGAAGTTCTTCAACATCCAAGTTGCCTTTGTAGACTGGAATGTCCATTTTTTCCCTAGCACCTATCCTTGCAACAACCCTGAATAGGCATTCTTCTATAGCATCTTCGACTACAACTTCTTCTCCTTTGTTTCCAACTTCATTTTCACTTTCAGATTCACTGATATCCCTAGCGTCAACTATGTGCCTATGTGTTGTCTGCATAGCATCAATCCTACCACGCAATTTACACATTTCTCTTTCCACTGCTGGATCAGATATTTGCCTGTCTCTTCTTCTCAGTGACATGGCTATAAAATTCTTCCTTTCTTTATGCTACAAAAAGAAAAGAATTTGTTCTGTGCTCTAATACCACAACTAGCACAAACCCCCTGCCCTCGGGTCAAGGTCAGTGCAAGATCTTTTCCAAACCACACCAAGAGTTAATTAAACCCTTTTTTTAATCTCACAAAATATTTCGAGCTTCGTGAGTTGGAGTTTCTCAACGCAATGCCACAACTCTTGCAATCACCAAAACACGAAACGTCAACGATGGTTGACCCCTCCAACATGACGAGCACACACCACCATTACCCACTAGTTCCGGCTTTTGGGACTTCGAGCGAATAGCCAACAATCGTTCCTCTTGCCTTATGATTCCCCAAACTCTAAAATTTCACCTTTGGCGAGATCGATGGTTGTGAGTCTTCCTCGATCTAATGGCTCTGATCTTTTTCGGATTTCGTGTATCAGGAGTCCATGACTCTCGATCCCAAAATCACTTGTCGCACCAATCCCCGAATTCCCAAAATGATCTAACGGCTCAAGCTGACCATGATCAACAGTCCACGTTGATTCTTGATATCACGGTGGTGGGTTCGTCCAAACCCTAACCACCTTACAACTCCACTAGATCCTACGGTCCTTGCGATTTCACGAGTTCTCCACGAAGAATTCTGACAACCCAATTCACTTCTCAATGACTTTTTCCCAAATGACTTGGTGTTCTCCCTCCTGAACTTGATTTCTATGAGATGATTTTTGAACTTCGTCTCCCTTTGACCACTTCAAGGGTTAAATCCCTCCTGAGCTTTCTTTGGTAAACTCAAACTTTCAAAAGGACCCCTGCACGCACTCCTTACAACAAACCTTCAAACAACCTCTATTTATTTGCGTCTTCGACCCTGTGCACTCCTTGTAACAGTAGTTCTTCATCTTTCCCCTTGGTTGATAAGTTCAAAGATTTCAACCATCCTGCGCACACTTTGCATGGATCTGTGCTTCACCTACACTTCTGCTGGTATGAGAATAACAATATCTCTCCTGATCTTTCTAAGATAAAACTCAGACCCTTGTCAACGCACACCTTGTGGATGTTCACTACACTCCTTGCAAGAATTCTCATGGACATAAACAATTGAAACTCATTTTTTATCCTCTCTCAGACTTCATACATTCAACATGAAATCATGCACACAACACAACATTGAGATAAATGCATAACAGAGAAACAAAACAACTGTAAACATACCATTTAACTAATGTAAATAGTAAGCATCACAACACCATGAAAATTGAATCAAAGTCCCTATATTAACTCAAGTGCTCCTGTACATGGGTTCTTCTCTACAACTCTCTTGCTTATCAAAATATAAATGATGATAATGATATAATGATACAAGGGTGAGGGTGTCTATCATCCATTTTCCCTCCTATGCTTCTAAGATGTCTAATCTAACATTCATATCTACCTATTTTACATTAACAAACTTAAATGCCTATTACATCCGACAAATGAGAGTAATTTCTCTAGATCTGTTCATATCTCCAAGACATAAATGTAAGTACGCTTCTCCTATCTATTACATTAATGCTTTAGATTTCAAAATTCAAAACGTTTTCATAAAAACGTGTCCTTTTTTCATCTGCGCATTCAGCTGGTCCTTTGAATAGGCATGTGCTTTGGCTTTGTACGATGCTCCTGCATCATTTTTATATAGAACTGGTGATGCTCTTCTCCAAACTTCCTTTCCCAAAGCTCTACGCTTTTTATTGGTAAATTATTTTGACTGTAAAACACCTCTTCTGAACTCACACTTTAGAGGGAATCATTTATAGAGTTATTAACCCTCGAACCCTTGGGACATCAACTCCTAGAGGTCATCTACCCAATTCATTCATTTTTCATCATCTTTCCACTGAGTTTCTAGCTTAATATCCCTTCAGTCACCCTTGAACTTCCTCAAATATGCGACCAAATGGGTTTGTCTCCCTTTTTGGACTGCCAAGTCACGACTGGGTAACTTTTTCTATGTACTTAGGTCACGACCAAGCCTAGAATATCCCTTTTTTGGACTTGTTTGCGATGGATGAGACCTCACTATGATTTCTCTAGGTTTAGTCTTGAGAAGGATTCTAGTATATGCCTGAAAATATTATCCTATTAACCATATGGCCTTATCACTAAATCCCAATAATAAACAATCCATTTCCACGGGAAAAGGAAGAAATAATTAGAAAAGTTACGATGGTGTTTTGGTGGCAAAGCTTGGGCAAGGAGCTTGGAAGAAAGACATATCTTCAGTTTACACCTATAAGTTGTAATATTGCTTACTTTATTAATATAATATATTCTAAAATTTTCCATCTAAATGATTTTTCATGTAATTTTGTGAGTTCATTGGTAGAGAATTGTTATATTTGTAGATTATGACATATTATCAAGTTTAGAAGCATCCTTTTCCTGTATCTCTATTCATGTCTTAGGTATAGGAAGAACCTAAGGGAGTTGAGCTCCTCCAAGGTATAAAATCACTAAAACAAATGGAACCCTACCAAGAAAGACATTGAAATATGGTTGGAGACAAATAAGCTTGAGTTCACGCAAAAGGATAATAGAAGCTCGAGGTATACACCACGCCACTATCTGGAAAGGTATCTGTTTATCGATTTGCATGAGGCATATTTATGTTATTTTCTAGAGTTATTACAGTAGTGGTTATTGAGGTTGAAGGATACTCATATGACTAATTGGATAATTCTAGTAAAGTGGAATACCGAGAACATTGCATATTTGGAAAGGGTTAATAATAAGTTCATGCATGTAGTGGATTTTTCGTTAGAAAGTATTACTATACGATTTATTACTGAATTTGCAGTACATACATCGAAGTAATATACTGTTGAAGAGAATGAATTCTTGAAGGGACCAAGAGGGAGTACATAATGTCTCTTTACATGTATATCAAAAACTTGTTGCATGATAAAGACATGATGACCATGGAATGAAACAACTAAATCACTTTGAACGCATGGGGCAGATAGGGGAAGCACTAAGGAAGGTATGAGATATGGAGGGGGCTCTAGATGGAGGCTAGAACAAGGAAGAAATGTACCCTATTATGATGGATGAGGAACATACCAAGGAGATAAGGCAAAGCATAAGAGTGACGCGTAGAAGAAGACCCTACCGATATATGATCAATAGTAAGAAGAGGGAAGTAGCCAAGTGAGAGGACATGGAAAGTGATGAGGAAGAGGTATAGGATATTCATGCGATGAGGAATATTGAGGAAATATTACGTGCCAAATATCAGAGGAAAACCATAGGTCAAGGTTCCGGTGCAGAATAAGGATCTCCATTCCAGATCCAAATTAGTGTGGAACCCAAAATCCCATGTGTGACTAAGACATATGAAGAAGAAAAATTGGTTATCCAACAAGTGATTAGTGGTAGAATGATTTTTACAGTAATAGGATCCATTGGAAATTCAAGAATAAGTATAAGTTCATCTAGCAATAGTCAAGTATCTACACTGTGCAGAGGTGGTAGTACAAAAAAATTTAAAATGGCAGGACCAGTCCAAGTATTAGGTTACCAGAGTTCCAAGGATAAGGGTTGGAGGACCCAGAAAATAATATGTTCATTTGCGATAATATTTGGGAATATAAGAAAATTACATATGAAGATACAAATTTTACACAGTTGGAAATCACATTCAAAGACCACACAATGGATTGGTATATGGTTCTCGCAGTAAATAGTCCAACATTTGCGCCTACAATTGTCACAGAGGTGAATAGGAAATTAATAAATGAATTTTAGAAACTAAGTTCATAGGATCAATTCATGAATGAGATGATAGAGATTAAGAAAAATCTAGGAGAATAAGTTTGGGAGGTGGGCCAGAATTTCAAAAGACTAAAAGGTAAGTTGAATTTCCCTACTACTAATATGTAGCATATATATATATATTTGTTTATCAATTCTTTATTGCCACACTTGATGTATCCTTTGAGGTAGAAAAAGTTCCAAAGTGAGGATGAGGACTTGCAAGCAACCTTGCTCTTAGAGGAAAATCAATATAAGTAGACAGATCCAGTTGTGGAAGAGCTGAAAGAATATCCAAAGAACTTGAAATTTCAGTTAAACCAAAATAAGGGACAGGAAAAGAGGGAAGATGTTTGGTGCACATTATGCAGAACAAAGGGTCATCATATGAATGAGTGTCCATTATTTACGTAGTATATAGGAGTAAGGATTCCAAATCCATTATCATTAGGAGGACCATGGTATAAGATATGAAAAAAACATGGACATGATCCTTATCATTGTCCCATGATGCAGAAGTATCAAACAATACCAAAGACTACATTTTGTAACTTTTGCAAGTTAGTTGAACATGAAGACAAGGACTACAGATTCTTGAAGGAGAGGACATCCATTGAATATAAGGTGTGGGATGAATTAATGACAGTACAACCTCCATAACAATCGTATTATAACAATGCACAACAACCACAGTATAAAAATGCACAACAATTTGCAGTGCCACCACAATATGAAAACATGCAACACTTTGTAGCACCATCATAGTACAATAATGGAAAGTTGTAGTAAAATCAAACACCTCAGTATAATACACCAAGAGGATAAAATCAAGGAAATAGAGGAGTTCGAGGAGGAAGAGGATTTGGAGTAGGTTGAGGACCAATAGTTTGTCGCAACTATCAGAAACCTAGACACTATGCAAGAGATTTCCCACAACCACCTACAATATGTATGTATTTTCACACAATAGATAATGAGACATAAGACTATTTGACACTTTTGATCAAGATACAGGACAAGAGAAACCAGAAGAATCAGAACGTACAATGGATTGTTGTAGAATACATAGAAGAGGATGGGAAAAAGATAAACATAGTTACCAAAGGTAAAACCAATACAAGCATATATGCAAGAAAGAAGGATCAGGATCAATGCCAGTGGGTGAGGAATAATATAGTATCTTAATAGAAGTTGGATGCAGGCAAAGAAGAGGAGACATTCAAAAAGTGTAGATAGGATATTTTGAAGGAAAATATTGCTTCTACTTCGGGAAAAAAGCCAATAGATGATGTGCAAGTGTATGACATGCCTCCCTTTTTTTATCAGACCAACAAAGAGAAACCTTCATAAAATGTCAGTAATTTAAGAATTCTTTTTGGGTATCTTGTGTAAAGATATTGAATGATAAAACGCCTCTGAAAGTGTTACAAAATATGTTAGAAAAATACAATTATGGGGAAGAAGGGGTAAAGAGAACTAATCAGATCCAGAAGAAGAGAAGAACAAGTAGAGAATTCAGGTTGAATGAAAACATTGGATATTTCAATATGGGTGACATAATATTGGACTTAGGGTCTGAAGTAAATTTTTTTTTTAAAAAGACATGGGAAGATATGGGAGAACCTACATTGGGATTCTAACCTATCTAGTTGAAGCTATAAAATCAGCATAGAGTGGTTCCAACTATTATATTGAAGGGGATACCAGTAGATCTAGATGGTTTTCACACCATGGAATACTTTCAAGTGATTGCAATAGTAGATAACACTTCACCATATCCAACATTGTTGGGGCTAGACTGGGATTTTGATAACCATGTTATTATCAATTTGAAGAAAATAAATATGATATTTGAATAAGGAGAATACAAATTTATTGTGTCATTATATCCCTTATAAGGAGGAAGGTATGTCGAACCTGTGACGTAAAATTTTATTACAGAAGAAATAAATCAATTGTATAGAACTACTGTGTGCGAAGATGATTACATCAACCCAATTGCAGATGGAATGTTGAGTTGGAGGAGTATTATTTCTTGTTCTTTATACTATGACACATGAATGGAGAATGAGAAGTATATATTACATGATTTATCCACCACAAGATGTTCCAGAATGAGATGCACGCTAAGATGGATTGGTTCAGAGGTAAGAGAACCTCCTACTTTTTATGGTTTGAATGAATTAGAATAATTTTTAATGATGTTTTAATTAGAAGTGATATAAAATCAAATATTACCAGTATTAGACATGACCTTGAAAGAAACACATGCATGATGGTGGGTAGCTCATAAGGAGAATATCAATAATTGGTTTCAATGTAACAAGTTACTGCACATCAGATTTGGTGTAGAGCAGGAGAACATATTTTTGGATAAGTATGATGGAATTGGACAACCAAAATAAATTGTAGAAAGATGTATAATTCAATGTATATTAGTACCACCATAAGAATGGCCACATAATTTTATTCACACATTAGAAGGAATTCCTAAGAACTCGTACACAGAGCAAGAACAATGCAAAGAAACTGCAAATTGGGAAGAAATGTAACAGAATTGTGTTATTGCTTTTACCTTTGAGCATGAGAGTCCAGAGATAGATACAACAAAAAAGGTAGTAAGAGAAAATATTTTCGAAGAATATGAAGTGGAAATTGTCACAACATATCATACTAGACAAAAAATTGCTACACTGTTATCATGTCACAGAAGAAGATGACCCAGCAGAAGAAAACACACACAATACCCAGATCCTAGAAGTTGAAGGGGAAAGACAGGTAGAAGGTACAAATTTAGATATAGAATATTATGTTGCACCACTGAATATCAATAAGGTAAACATTGAAAATCAAGAAAACCCAAAGACTGCAATAATTAGAGATTATTGGCATAATTAGACAGTAGTAAGAATCACAAAGTTGCTATGCAAGTACAATGATTTGTTTCCAGTGACATTTTCAGGTACGAAGGGATTAGAAGGAGAACCTAGAAAGATGACAATCCATTTGAAACCAAATGTTATACCTATAAGACAAAGACCTTATAGGTTGAATCTAGTGTATAAGCAGAAAGTGAAGGAAA